>JARBES010085661.1:0-10399 GCA_030265145.1 Strongylocentrotus pallidus | reverse complement strand
TTATAATTATCATTGCAGCATGAGCTAAATCCAGGATTTTGTTTCAGAATCTGAGACAAAGTTACCCAATCCCTTTACTGTCTTGTCATTTTGTAATCAGGCCGTGACTCTACTCCTGTCTAAACAAATTCTAATTTCCCCCAAAACAAATTCTTTCATTCCCACCTAAAAGACCACTTTCCAGCAAGAGTCAAAAGGGCAATCAGTTTATAAAGAACTTGAAGAGATCATTCATGAATCAAGGGGATACCATTAGCACGGAGCAAGTACCTGTCTGACAGATACTATGCCCCTTTGCAGGAATTATGAATATGTTATGTATGTCCTATCTGTGAAATTTAAACGTTAGCAGTGTCCTAGCATCCGAATTATGCAAGGAAACCTGTTTACTTTCTAGACTTCACTGTGAGACATTTTTAGTGACTGACTGACATCTGTTTTTTTCTTCGGTGATAACATACATAAAATGAGCGGTAACATGTGCATGAGCATTTGTCTACATCAATAACCCACTACTTGTAATGCCCAAAATTAAACTGATTGAATCTTTGTGCAGCACAAAACATACGACCATTCTTTAAAAGGGTCTGAAAATCAGACTATTATTTAGGTGATTGTAATCACTTAAGCCGATTCGACAAATAATGGTCGTTATTTTCCCACTAAAAGCCATTTTTAAGCCCTTTCGTTTGTGAGGGAAGTTCTAAATTAGTATTGTCTTTTAAATACCGTTGGAATTCAACGTTTTCATTTTTTGGCCTCCAAATGGGACACAGTAACGTTTAAATCTCCCCTTCAGTCCTCGGTTCACAATCTAGACAGTCCTTTGATGCTAGTTTATTTTTCCCTTGTTAACACATTCTATCCCTAACGCCTACTCTACATATAGTACTCGTGCGTGCCATGCACTCTCTCTCCACACCGCACCGAGGGAGTTAATGTGTTCTCTTGCACAGGTGGCCAGTAGAAAATTGTTGATCGGAAGTGTGGGGAATATTAACCTTGATGTATTGTATTGTATTTATCAAACTTCATTGATGTACATCAATAATCTGTTCATACACATATACATCATGAATCATGATGAGAACTTGTGTTCATACTGTTCGCACTGCTACATCATGATAACACACTAGTATTGTACACATGGTGCGTCCACACTCACTCATACCATGATACTGAAAGTTAAAGTTAATCTGAACAACTGATTTCGCCATTCAAACTGCAACTGACTAAAACTAGAATATGTGTTTTTGCATACTACATTATATGGCACATGTCATTGGCTAACATTATATATTTACAGTGAAACCTGTCGTTAAAGACCACTCAAGGGATCAAGACAAAAACAATGGTATTCATAGGCAGGTGGTCTTTATGTACAGGTTCCTTTAATAGTTGTGACTTGTTTCAATGAGAAACCATTTTCAAAGGAAACAAAAAAATGTGGTCTTTGTAGACAGGTGGTCACTAAAAACAGTAAAAACTAAAACAACTTTCACTGTATATACACATAGGCCTAAACTTGTAAGCAAAAGACAAATATTCTGACAGCAAAAGTAGTCTCTTCTCAAAACTTAAATGTTGTCTAAGTCAAACAACATAAACATCAATTTTACAAATACGATAATAGTTTCTTACCATTACTACAGGTAATAACAATTTTGTCGTCAATGAAATTATATCTTCCCATTTCTTACAATTCCACCCATTGTCAAAGTATTATATAATCTGACATATCATGGACATTAGACAAAGACCATTATCTTTAGACAGTGCTACAAGTTATGTAAATTATGCACATTTTATGTAGAACAGGAATATACCACAATTGAATAAATAAGTTTCTTTCTTACCCTGAAAAGAACACAGAATAAAGAAAAGTAGTGACTAGGATGCGTGGCAAAACAAAGTGAGGAGCAACTCCTGGTATCCCGGCTGGTGTAGTTAGGTTTAGTTGTTGGTTGAGGCCACTGTCGCAGGAGGGAGAACCTTATCAACTAACAGGAGGGACTGTGGGGCTAGAAATACCCATGTCATTCTTACATTGTTAGTTTTAGGGGGGGGGTCTGTATTCTGTGGGGCTCCACAAAATAGAAAATAAAATTAGACTATAGTACGAGGTTTAAATACTAATCTGCATACCTTTCCGGTACAAAATGGTCGACGTTCTGACGGCGACAAAATATGGAGACGTATTTGATTTGGACATAAAATTGCTTTCGTTTTTTTTTTATGAAGGGCGCCGTTGGACGTTGGATGCATGGAGGGGAGGGGGAATAAGGTTTATGCATTATATTTGGATACAGAGTTTTATGAATTACATTTTATACGTGAGCAGATAGAGCACAAATCACAGCAAATGTCGAGTCTATTTCAAATATAGTATTTGGTGTTCTCTGGAAAACGAGCAATTTAATTGTAATTTTTCTCGTACATAATACAAATTTCTTTGTCAATCGTTAATTAAAGAAACAATGTTATCATTCCAAACTATGAATCAATGATATCTACGATTTTTTTTTCGTAGATACATTCAGTGAAATGAAAGAGTGGAAATAAGACGAAAATTGTTGCCAATTCGAAGATGAAAATCTGATTAACTAAGAAAATAAGATAAATCTGAACTGCACTGGGTTAAGTATTCTTACAAAATAGAGGGGGTAGGGAAGAAGATACAAAATGTTAAAATTCAAAGTAATGGATAGAGCAAGAATTCAGATTTTTATTCTAAAAATATATATCGTTTCTTTAGTATCTCTCACTTTTCCTTCCTTTTCCTTTCTTCTTTTTCTTGCGCTTATAAACATTGTATTAAGCGCTTTATAGATATAATGTATTATTATTATTATTATTATTAAACCGAAAAAAATCACCACTTACACGTATGAAATATTGTATACAATGTTGGAGAAAAGGGAAAGATGCTATATAATACACATCTCCATGATTCATTACAATTAAAGAATCCATTTTCATAATAGAGACTTGTCAACCATCTTATGCTCAGAGGCGAGATAAATTATTAAAAAAACATCAAGATAACCACTAAATGCAAGTACTTATATTTCTTCTAAAAGAAAGCAATAACGATTTTGTTTTGATGAACCAATACATTCGAGAATATATAGAGCATCAATAACTTAACCGTTGAAATACTGTAATCGAAAAGTTTCCAAATATTATTTGTCCAGTGTTTAGATTTTTTGATTTCAATCAATTCTCCATCATTGATATACAAATAATGCATTCACTTAATTTCTACTAACATGTTTCAGGTTTGATAAGCATGTTTTAAACAAATCTGGGAAAGAGGTTTTGAAAATAGTTATATACAAAACAACAAGGCATTTTTTAAATGCACTTCATAACGTAATGAATTTTGTACATAAAATTGTGATAGATAGGTATAGTAAAAACAATGCTATTATTTATAACCTAAACATTGTTAAATCAATAATTACAAATACAGACGGCACACAAAATTTATATCCTTTGAAACTGAAAATAATATATACACGGCGGGGTATCATCACAAATTTATTACAAACATAATTATACATTTACATATTTAAATAAGTATAAACTGCAAATATGGTATGAATGCTATATCAGAAAAGAAAAATCGAGGGAGCTACTACATAAACAACATTTTTTAAAATGTTTTTAACAATGATGCTTTTTTAATCATGAGAACAGAGGGACGGGAAGACATTCTAAATGTTTCATTATCGGTCCTATAGATCACATCACTTTTAAATTGAATCCTACAAATTAAAGTAAAGAAATAATCCCTCTGTCTGTTCATCTCCTATGTCTTTCCATTTCCCTCGTCGTATTTCATTCTACCAGTGACGACGTCATCATAGGACGGCGGAGGGGGTACATTTTCCGACTTTGGAGCAGGTTCGGCCACACCCATTTCGTTGGCAGCCGGCGGTGTTGGATGAGCGATCGGGTAAGCGATGGTCGGTGCCGTAGCTTCAGGGTTAGGCATAGGTTCCGTGGTGGCTTGATTGGGTGACCCTATAAAGCTAATTATAATAATATGATAGCAACATTTATAATAATAATAATTTTAAAATAATTAAAACAATAATAACAATAATAATATTCATGATAATAATGACAACAATAATATTGATAATAATAATATTTATAATTTTAATACTGAAAATGATAATAAATTCAATTATAACAACAATTATACTACTGATAATAATAATAGTGATGGGCCAGGCGGTAATATTAGTAATAATACAAATAAATAAAACAATAATTGTAATAAAAATGAAGGCATTCCACACAAGATGCACACAATTCGTTGTTTCAATAACCTTTAGTGAATGGGACAGGGGCATGTTACCCCCCCCCCACCAGCCCCTCCCCGAGCTAGTTCTGTATGACGTAACATATTATACCATGCTCCTTATTTGTAATACGGGGATAGTTTCTATTTATTTGAACAATAATCTGTTTAGAACTTACTTTTGTAGCATTTGTTGGACAGATTGGGTGGTGCCTGATACCGTGGTTTGCATGTTGAAACTCTGTGGCGCCATTCTGTACCCTCCAGGCAACACCCCGTTTGTTTGGATGACAAAGACTGTATCATCTCTACCCGGTGAAGGGGTCGTGACCCCTCCTTGCAAGGTCACGGTCGGTACCGTCAAGCTCGGGTCAGGTGCGGCTCCAGCTTCCAACGTCGGCTCCGGGGGTGTGTTTGAACGGATGAAGCCTAGACAGCACGCGATCAGGATGAACAAACCCCAAAACACCCCACCAAGTCCTATGACGAATATCCCGACAATACCATTAACACTGTTCATCCACAATCCTCTATTTCCTAGAACCAACCCTATAACGATACATAACATGCCCAATACAGGCAATATTACGAGGAAACCGACTTTGGATGACCTCGGTTGAGCGACGGCCATACCAGTGCCGCCTGTGACCGAGACGGTGGTTTGGTTATCCCAGTGAATAGCGAAGTTGGCAGCGCCATGGCGGAAGTTGCCGCCATGATGGCGATTGCGGTTGTTAAAAAGATTATTCCCATGATGAATATTATGATTGTGGAAATGGTGCCCTCTGATACCTCGACCTCCGATGCCATGACCTCCGATGCCATGACCTCCAATGCCGTGACCTCTGAACCCGTGACCTGCTCGCCTTCCACCTCCAGCTCGCCGTCTTCCTCGAGGCATGGTGCCTAAGGGTTTTGCTTCAGTTGTATTTTCTATTAATTTTGCAGATGATAAACAAGATACAAACAGAAAATAAAATAAATATATAGTACGAGGTTTAAAAATGCTTTTATCTTCATAACTATCAAGCCCGGTACAAATGGTTTACGTTTTGACGGCGACAAAAGAAGGAGATGTATTTGATTTTGAAATTAAATTGCTTTTGTGTTTTTATGAGGAATATCGAAATGAAGGCATTGACCACAATTTTGCTGCTTACACAATGAGGACAAAGAAGCTGGTGCACTTCAGGGTAATTTCAGCGGAGTACCATATCTTTCCAAAACTGTTGGATATCTTCTCCGACAAGGAAGGGTACATTATTCTCGAGTTTCGAAAACTAAATGAGTAATAGGCCTTTCAAGACTTTCTAATTATTATTTCCTTCCTAAGACATATTAAAATATAAATCGAATCTTCAAGTACTCTCAGGCTTTTTTTCAAACATTCCATTTGCTCCAGAAATAAAACCACTATAATCGGAATTCTTGTTTTGGCAAATAGGACGTAATGTAAAAGAGTTTCTAATGCCCTTTTAGGACCTAAAATTGCTATGAAGGTAATTTTAGACCCCAAAATGTGTGAAATTTATCCAATACGATCAAAATAATTTAGCTCTACTTTTTTAAAAATACGGTGACCGTTATTTAATTAATTAACTAATAATAACAATACATGGGACGACTGGCTGTGCGTAATATAACCAACACGAAAAAGCCAACGAAAAGCCAACATCGGCATTGGCTGGAATAAAACGTTAAAGGCACTATTTCGTTTTTTCAACGGCTGGTTCAAATTATCTAATATTATTTTGTGGTGGTACACAATTATTAGAAATGTTTATATTTATGGATATTTCAGCCGTCTCTGAACCGATTTTGATCAAAAAAAGATGATTGCCCAGTACAGCCAACATACAGAGGACGCAGTTTAGGTTATCCAAGATAATTGGGGAGCTGAAAGCGGCGTTGCGATCTGCTCGCCGTCCTCCTCGAGGCATGGTGCCACAGGCTTTTACTTCAGTTATATTTTGTAATTAATTTTGCAGACGATAAACAAGCTACTGTAGCGCCGACTCGGGGAGGGGCATATCTTTATTTAAAGGAAGACACAATAAAGACAGGTGATGACTATGATGCGTGGCAAAACAAAGTTTCTTAATCTTCTACAATATCATTCTATTCTAGCAATAAATATTCATAATTTATGTTTGATTAAATTGCATAATCATGCATACTCTTCGAGCACTAAATACAAATGAATATATCTGTTCTCATGAATTCGTTAGTCCTCTCTCTCTCTCTCTCTCTCTGAATATCACCAATAACATCATCTGGGAAAGTTTCCTTACATTCGTTCTTTATCAACAAGCGCAATATCACCCTTCAAGGATCTCATTTAATTATTTGGATACTAAAAACTGAACAGACGAATGTTTATTGAGATATCAGTCAATTTGATTTCGATTTCTAATCATAATATATTGATAATGAGACAGGCGATCGGCTTGTAAAAGTCACGGGGTTCCTCCTGACTGACCTAAAGGTTTATAATTATCATTGCAGCATGAGCTAAATCCAGGATCTTGTTTCAGAATCTGAGACAAAGTTACCCAATCCCTTTACTGTCTTCTCATTTTGTAATGACTGACTGACATCTGTTTTTTTCTTTGGTGATAACATACATAAAATGAGCGGTAACAGGTGCATGAGTATTTGTCTACATCAATAACCCACAACTTGTAATGGCCCAAATTAAACGGATTGAAGCTTTGTGCAGCACAAATCGTACGACCATTCTGTAAAAGGGTCTGAAAATCAGACTATTACTTAGGTGATTGCAATCTCTTAAGCCGATTCGACAACTAATGGTCGTTATTTTCCCACTAAAAGCCATTTTCAAGCCCTTTCGTTTTGAGGGAAGTTCTAGGTTAGTATTGTCTTTCGAATGCCATTGGAATTCAACGTTTTCATATTTTGGCCTGCAAATGGGACATAGTACGTTTAAATCTCCCCTTCAGCCCTTGGTTCGCAGTCTAGACGGTCCTTTGATGCTAGTTTATCTTTCCTTTGTTAACACATTCTATCCCTAACACCTACTCTACATATACATGTATAGTACGTATGCGTGCCATACACTCTCTCTCCACACCGAGGGAGTTAATGTGTTCTCTTGCACAGGTGGCCAGTAGAAAATTGTTGATCGGAAGTGTGGTGAATATTAACCTTGATGTATTGTATTGTATTTATCAAACTTCATTGATGTACATCAATATTCTGTTCATAAACATATACACCATGAATCATGATGAGAACTCGTGTTCATACTGCTCGCAATGCCACATCATGATAACACACTAGTATTGTACACATGATGCGTCCACACTCACTCATACCATGATACTGGAAGTTAAAGTTAATCTGGACTTGAACAACTCATTTCGCCATTCAAACTGTAACTGACTAAAATTTGAAAATGTGCTTTGGCATAATACATAGTTAATGCCACATGTCCTTGGCTAAGAATATATATATACAGTGAAACCTGTCGTTAAAGACCACTCAAGGGATCGAGACAATACAAATGGTATTTATAGGCAGGTGGTACAGGTTCCTTTTATAGTCGTGACAAGGTTCAATGAGAAACCATTTTAAAGGAGGGGATGTGGTCTTTGTAGACAGGCGGTCACTAAAAACAGTAAAAACTAAAACTATAACAGATTTGACTGTATATACATGTAACTTGTAAGCAAAAGACAAATATACTGACAGCAATAAAGTATTTTCTTCTCAAAACTTAGATGTTGTCTAAGTCAAACAAAATAATTATCAATTTTACAAACACGATAATAGTTTCTTATCATTACTAACCATGTTGTCATCAATGAAATTATATCTTCAAATTTCTTACATTTCCACCCATCGTCAAAGTATTATATAATCTGACATATCATGTACATTTGACAAAGACCATTATCTTTAGACAGTGCTACAAGTTATGTAAATTATGCACATTTTATACAGAACAGGAATATACCACAATTGAATAAATAAGTTTCTGTCTTACCCTGAAAAGAACACAGAATAAAGAAAAGTAGCGACTAGGATGCATGGCAAAACAAAGTGAGGAGCCACTCCTGGTATCCCAGCTGGTGTGGTTAGATTTAGTTGTTGGATGAAACCACTGTCGCAGAAGGGAGAACCTTATCAACTAACAGGAAGGACTGTGTGGTTAGAAATATTTCATGTCATTCTTACACTGTTAGCCTCAGGGGGGGGGGGGGGGTATATAGTACGAGGTTTAAATGCTTTTATCTGCATATATATCAAGCCCGGTACAAAATGGTCTACGTTCTGACGGCGACAAAAGTTGGAGACGTATTTTATTTGGACATGAAATTGCTTTCGTTTTTTATGAAGGGCGCCGTTGGATGAAGGGGAGGGGGAATAAGGTTTATGCATTATATTTGAATCTAGAATATTACGAATAACACTTTATAGATGAGTAGAAAGAGAACAAATAACAAAAAATATCGAGTCTATTTTAAATGTAGTGTCTAGTGTTGTTCTCGAATACGAGCGATCTAATTGTAACTACCCAATAAGTCTTTGAAACGTGTTGTTAGATGTGAAATCACTATTTTCATGTAAAAAAAAAAAAAAAAAATCACCACGTATGAAATATACAATACAATGTTGGAGAAATGGTAACGTTGCTATACACATCTCCATGATTCATTGAAATTAAAGAATCCATTTTGATAATAGGGACTAGTCAACCATCTTATGCTCGAAGGCAAGAGCAATAACAAAAAACATCAAGATAACCACTAAATGCAAGTACCTTTATTTCTTCTAAAAGAAAGCAATAACGATTTTTTTTTGATGAACCAATACATTCGAGAATATGTAGAGCATCAATAACTTAACCGATGAAACACTGTAATCGAAAAGTTTCCAAATATTATTTGTCCAGTGTTTAGATTTTTTTATTTCAATCATTTCTCCATCATTGATATACACTTAATGCATTCACTTAATTTCTACTAACATGTTTCAGGTTTCATAAGCATGTTCTAAAACAAATCTGGGAAAGAGGTTTTGAAAATAGTTAATTACAAAACAACAACAAGGCATTTTTTAAATGCACTTCTTAACGGAATGAATTTTGTACATAAAATTGTGATAGATAGGTATAGTAAAAACAATGATATTATTCATAACCTAAACATTGATAAATCAATAAATACAAATACAGACGGCACACAAAATATATATCCCATGAAACTGAAAATCATATATGCCCGGCGGGGTTTCATCACAAATTTATAACAAACATAATTATACATTTACATATTTAAATAAGTATAAACTGCAAATATGGTATGAATGCTATATCAGAAAAGAAAAATCGAGGGAGCTACTACATAAAAAAAATTAAAACAAATGTTTTTAACAATGATGCTTTTTTAATCATGAGAACAGAGGGACGGGGAGACATTCTAACTATTTCATTATCGGTCCTATAGATCACATCATTTTTAAATTAAATCTTACAAATTCAAGTAAAGTAATAATCGAACTGTCTGTTCATCTCCTATATCTTTCCATTTTCCTCGTCGTATTTCGTTCTACCAGTGACGACGTCATCATAGGACGGCGGAGGGGGTATATTTTTCACCTTTGGAGTCGGTTCGGCCACGCCCATTTCGTTGGCAGTCGACGGTGTTGGGTGAGCGATCGGGTAAGTGATGGGCCAAGCCGTAGCTTCAGGGTTAGGCATAGGTCCCGTGGTGGCTGGAATGGGTAATTCTATAAAGCTAATTATAATAATATGATAGCAACATTTATAATAATAATGATTATAAAAAAATTAAAACAATAATATTATATAATAATAATCATGATAATAATGACAACAATAATATTGATAATAATAATATTAATAATACTGAAAATAATAATAAATTCAATTATAACAACAATTATACTACTGATAATAATAATAGTGATGGGCCTGACAGTAATATTAGTAATAATACAAATAAATAAAACAATAATTGTAATAAAAATTAAGGCATTCCACACAAGATGCACACAATTCGTTGTTTCAATAACCTTTAGTGAATGGGACAGGGGCATGTTACCCCC
>JARBES010085598.1:0-10399 GCA_030265145.1 Strongylocentrotus pallidus | reverse complement strand
GTTCGAGACCCGGTATGGGCCCGGTATGGAAACGGCCAGAAGATGGCAACGAAACGGTGAAAAGATTAATTTTATGATTTTTTTTTTTGCGGCCGGGGACAAGTTTGCTCAAAACCCAACGTTCTGGACTCTGTTGTTTTTTAATAGCCCGGCAGGTGGACGGTAGGCCTACACGGCAGAGTGTGAGAGCTCCATTAGCGGCTTCGATTTTTGACCTAAATCGCTCGACGGCGAACGCTCGATTAGGTCGGTGCCCGGGCGGCGACCGCCCGAGCACCGAGCGTATTTTGGGCGGCGAGTAAAAAGTAAGCAGGCGCCGCCGATTTTTAACTCCGCGCTAAAACTTCGGTGGCGACCGAGCGATGCCCTAAAAGCAAGCGGTGCCCGGGCGAAATTTGCCAAAAACTCGCCGCCTGGCCGCCGAGCAGGCTACTTTTATAACACGTAGGTCCTCCCGACAAATTTGAGATGGAAACTGGGTATTTCATTTGACAAACATGGACTTTCTTTCTTTTACTAAGGTTTAATATGATAATCATCGTTATCATCATCATCACCATGACCACCTTCGTCATCATCATCATCAGCCTCCCCTCTACTACCTCATCCCACTCTTCCATATTATCTTCCTCCCCTCCTCCTACACCTTCTCACCCTTCAGACCGATTTGTAACCTGATGGGTCGCCGCTGGAATTTAGGCATCGCCTAACGATTTTTGGAGAATTCTACTTCGTCATCATCATCATCAGCCTCCCCTCCACTATACCTCATCCCACTCTTCCTCACTGTCCGGCCTTCTCCTAGCTCCTCCCCCTCCTCCTCCTCCTCGTCATCCTCATCTACCCTTAGGCCATGGGGAGGAGGAGCCTGGTTTCTTCTCCAAACCTTTCTCAATCTTACTTTGTCTCTAGCAAACGTCAGATTAGCTATTCTTCCGCCTTCAAGTAGCTTTAATTGAGGGTCAGGTATGGAAGCCGAAAACGTATTTAATGGCGTACTTTGATTACAAGATGCACAGCTATCAACCAAAGTTGTTGGGTGCAAGAAATACAAGATGTACATATAATTAGGAATGAAACGTATTGAATTACTAGTTTTAATAAGCACTAATGTTAGATTTGATGTTGAAATTTCTGTTGGTGATTAAAGGCGTTTAATTCAGTTTGATGGCGATTTTAAATGTTGTGTCGTCATTAATGAGCATGTGCGTTCTTCATCATGTTTCCTGTTATCAGATTATTCTCCATTGACTGAATGCAAAACAAGAGCATGTAATAATTCCAACAATATGCCAAAAATAATTGATACACATTACCATTCCACAGTTATCTCTAAAGGCTGTCTATGGGATGTAAGTTATTGTAATTATCTTTGTACTAACAACAGATTGGAGATATGACCAACCAAACGGTGGGGGCGGTCAGGACTGTGTTATCGTAAAAACGGACGACAATAAATGGCAGGACAAAGTATGCGCAGAAACATATAACACTGTGTGCCAGATATACAGGTAGGTTTAAAATTATTCGGTATAACCAAACAAGGGAGAGGGGGGAATGAATCAGAGAAATAAATAGGATGGGAGTAGTGAGAAGTGATGAGAGAAGAAAAATTGAAAAAGAGGTATTGGGAGAAGGAGAGTGAGAGAGAGAGAGAAAAAGATGGTGGGTGTTTAGAGACAGGTTTAAGGAAACCGAGAAAAAAATGTGAAGGCAAAATATAGCAATGAGGCCTTTAACATGATTATGATGACAGCTAGCTCATTTAAACCAGTTATAAACAAATGACTTATTCTCAAATATATACTATATCAAAAAGGATCAAAAATGAATGTACAATTATATATTCATAATAGTTTATGTCGCTGTGTGTGTGTTATGTGCGTCGGTTTAAATATATTTCATTGTACTGTTCTGCAGATTGATGTTGCTGGGTGATAGAACGGCACATTAAAGCAATGAACAATGTACTTTTCTAGAATAAGAATTTGTTTTAATGTGATAATCTTAACACATTATACAAATTTCTCACTTCGTAAAACATAGAATTAAATTTGATCACAAAATGTTCACATAAATATATAACAGAAAGATGTTGAAAAATTGCAAACTGCAGTGTATAAAAAACATACATACGACACGTATCAATGCAATACAAAAGAGGAAACATTGTGAGATCTTCTAAGAAAACAATTTTTTCATTGTAGGGGTCACTTTTGATATGTTACACATGAGCAGGTTTACACGAACATCGAGAATGGTAAACAAAATATAGCAAATTGATTTTAATCGTGTAAGGGTGTTTTGTGTAATTTAGCGTGATGGTAAATGATGAATTATTTCTTTCCACATAGGGTACCTGTTGAAGACATAGACGAATGCGCCACCACCAACCCGTGTGTGAATGGGAATTGTGTAAATGACATAGGGGATTTCACGTGTGCTTGTAACCATGGCTGGATCGGAGACCTGTGTGAGCAGGCTGTTGGTAAGGGAATAATGGTTCATGTATAGAAGAATAGGGGATCAAGGGGTACGAAACGCCCCTCTCCCACACACCCACGCATATACACACAAGCACACACCCTTATTGAGAAAAAAGTGTTTTGTTTTAGGCTGAGATCTGAGTGGGTGATCCGGACTTTAGGACCATTGCATGCATCCATCCTCCGTTTTCTGACAATCTTGGATTCGATTTGTTTTTGTTTTTGTTTTGTTAACCTTTTGATGTATTATTGTAGGTAAACTTTAGTAGCCTGCACACGTTCTAAATATATTGACAATGGTTTAGACATTTCATATATATATATATATATTAATAATGGAGTAATGAGGGCAACACTGGACGTAGTGCACATAATGTGTGAATTTAAGGAGTCATCTAATATCGGAATGAATGTCATTAAAAATCGCGATGTCCAAATAGTCCAGTCAAAAATGAAATTTGCCGAAGACAGCTTGCAAAAAAATATATTCCACTACAACAATCCTCTAAATGACATACCAAAAGTTTAGGGAAATATAAGTAGTGTAAATTATTTGAATTTGCATAATATGCAAATTAGATATTCTTACATTAGAAAATTGATATTTTATCGATAAATTTGCATTAAAGTAACAATCTAAAAGGCTTTAACACTTGAAGTTATGTCGTTAAGGTCAGTGAATCAAATGAATTAAAGCTAAGTTGAATGTATCAATTTTCATGTTCGTGGAACCAGTATGTAACAAATCTCCTCCCTAAACACATATATCTTCTGCTGCATAATGTACGAGATATTCAGCAAACTCCGCAAACACTGCACACCTTTCATATTTCAATCTCAATCTCAATACCAATGTCTAATCTTAAGCCTTTCAAAAAATCTTTCAAATAGAAATATCAAAAAATTATGAACAAAGATGATCGTCATCTGATTCTCCCTTTTACCACTAACACTGTTTTCTTTGAAAGACAGCCGAATTCTTGGATTTTACTACTTACTATTTTGTAAATATTTTTATTTTACTACCGGCGAACAATTTCGCCATGACCCGTGAAGGTTTAAATTTTTGTAGAACACGAGCCTAATGCTCTTATCAAAGTTGACAATGATGATTGGTCGATCACCGTGTGCGTCGACCAATAGGCATTGTGCGTTATTGTTCCAATTATCGATCGAATTATGGACCGCTCCGCACGGTCCTCCCTTAGAGTATATAAGACCCTTGCTTACAGTAGTTTTTATCACCTGACGAAGTATCGCAGTAGCATACGAAACGTCGTGATCTTTCAGATTCCTTATTGACCACATTGCGAGACAAACGAATATCACTAGCGATATTATTTTCGAAAGTTGACAATGTTTATCTTTTTTGTTGATGTCTTTATCAGTTTCATTGAAGATGTTAGCCGTTGATCAATGCGATCAGACAATCAAGATATCAACTCTCCCCACGGTGTCCTTCGACACCCTTCCCCTCACCATTGATTACCAGCCGGAGTCCGTCGCTTATGATTCTGTTAACAGAGAGGTGTTTTGGGTAGACATCGAACCCTTGTCAGGCTCCTCTGGAGTCAATCAGGTCTGCGGTTCGAAACTCGATGGGACGTCTCGGCGATGCAAGAATATAAACAATTACTGCCAAGGTAATGCAATCCATTTGTGTTATTTTTGTTTTTATTATTATTATTTTTTCAAAAATATTGTCATTATTATTATTGTTGTTCTTTTTTTTGTTCTTGCTGTTATTAATATATTTTTAATTATTTGTAGGCTTATCCGTTCTTATTAAAAAGAAAAAAGATAGAAAAGAGAAGATTTAAAAAAGCAAGGTCAAAGAAGCACCACATGAAGGAACACGTGCCCCCCCCCCCCCGTAAAAAATGAAAACAATTATGGTCAACGGCTCAGATCTAATTAGGCTTAGCTGGTGGCACCTAATTCACACTCAGTGGCGTAGCCTTTTTCTCTCTTTCTCCATTTCCCTCTCCTTTTCTTTTTCTGATTTCTTCCTCTATTTTTATTGTTTAACCTTTTCGCTGGGGTCCACCCTCCCGTGTCCTAATTACGGCGCTGTTCATATTGTTTGCATGCTGCATTCACACTGCAGGACATACACAAATAAAAGTGTGCTTTAAGGATGTCAACATATCTTGTTTACGTCGTTTGCGGCGAACTTTACTTAACAGCCCCCACCCCTTCTCTCTTTTTATCAAGGGCCTCGAAAAATTGACATCGATGAGACGGATCGAAAACTGTACTGTGCATGCTCATCTAACTCTAGGATTATTAAGATGAACCTGGATTTGACGGGTTTACAAAACCTTGTTGACACCATACCTATCGACGTGGAGTTTATTGCAACCATACCAGGGTAAGCTAACAACATTTTCAATTGGGGAAATGCAAAGGGCGTCATATTAATGTTTGATCTCCAAAATCATAGAAAATGTGTTTAGTTATGATTCAAAAGTGATACCTGTTCATATTAAAAAGGTTGAAATATTTAATAACCTCTTTTCATGAAATGATTGTTACAATATGGTTTAATTTTGAAAGATAAAGATAATATCCTTTCAGATCTTAGATTTATCAATCAATCAATCAATCTTTAGATTGATCAATAAAGTTCTGAGAAGATTTAAAATTATATTACCAAGAATAAACCATTTTGTCACAATCATTTCAATAACAGAGGTAAACAATAACGTATTCCTACTTTATGGGCAACAGTGCAGTAGAGCAAATTAAAAATTAAAAGACCTGTCCTCTCATGTTGTGTATATGTGGGGTGGAGGGCGGGTCACATACCTTACTTTTTACGGGCGTGGTCAAGTACTAACATACATGTAATTCAAAATGTTATTTTTAAACTATTGTTTGAAAAAATGTCATATGCTATGCTTCAGAAAAATGACAATAATTTAATCTATGTGCTGCATGGTTCAAATTTCGGTAGGATAAGATTTTTCTTTTATTGATGTCAAACGTTTTTGCCGATCAAATGTCAGAAGCAGCAGAACTATATAGAAGGAGAAGAAGTAGAAGTAGTAGTAGTAGTAGTAGTAGTAGTAGTAGTAGTAGTAGTAATTGTAACAGTAGTAATAGTAGTTGTTGTAGGAGTAGGAGGAGAAGGAGGAATAGGAGCTGAGGAGGAGGAGTATAGTAGTAGTAGTAATAGTCAGGGGCGGCGATCCTGGAGTCGGGGGGATACGTCCCCCTCAATTTTTGTTATGGGGGATCGTCCCCCCCCCCCCCGGAAAATTTGAAAAAGTGCACATTTTTGTTAATAGCAAATACTGACTAAAAAATGTAACACACTTTTAGGCTCTGTAGGGCCCAAGAGTGCAGCGTTGAGGTTAATAGAAATGCAAATATCTTCTCGATCGGTCGCTACGCTCCCTCGCATAATATTCTTCAAAATGTACAAGTAAATATTATAGAAAATCTGTATTCCGTTGGTATCACGTAAGCAGTTAACAATATGCTTCCTCGTCCCTCGGATTTCGTCGCCCCCCCCCCCCGGTCATGAAAAGAAATCGCCGCCCCTGGTAATAGGAGTAGAAGTAGTAGTAGTAGTAGTAGTAGTAGTAGTAGTAGCAGTAGTCGTAGTTGTAGGAGTAGGAGGAGAAGGAGGAAGATGAGGAGTAATAGTCATCAATTAATGTGTTTACAAATTATCAAAATAACTTATCGTTATTGTCTGAATTGTAATAACAGTGCGGTCGTCTATGTCACAGGAGTAGAAGTTCGTAAATTCACGACGACATACATCAATAGCTTGCTGTCTACGGAGTCTCAAGCAGTACACGGCTTGGCCGTTGATCGTACTCGTAAGTTCTGACTTTAACTTTCATTTTTTCTTTTTCTCCCGAGTTTCTGTACTAATTCTTATTTTATGGTAGATGCCTGAATTTAAAAAGAAAATGAATGAGTAAGTTTGATAAAACTCTTCTCACCTTTTTTGGAAGAAAAGATAAAATATCTGATAAGCAAAAAACAAACTACTACAAATAAACAATCAATAAAGCCCAGAAAAAGAAGAGAAAACAAGACAAACAAAAAATGTAATTTAAATTCTTTGGAGGCATATTTCCAAATAATATGGACATGGTCGCATTTAATTAATAAGTTGAAGGGCCCAGCTTTGTAGGACTGACGTCTATTGTCGGGTATCAAATTTCTATTTTCTGAATTTGGGAGTAAGCGAGTGCAGCGAGCGAGCAATTATTTTGACACTAATAGTGCCAATGTAATTTCGTCGTTAAGACATATTCATTTTTATAAATATAAGTTGTTGTTTTTTCAATGACATGATCAATTTACAATTCGCAAAAAGGCTGTAGCCCCGTCAGCGCCTCCCCCACCATTCTCCCATCCCGCCTCCCGTGCTTTTATTTCTAAATTCATTTACAATATCGTATCAGCGTGCTGCTATAACTTACACGGAAAGGAAGTAGATACTATTTCATTCGGTCGTTTGTTCGTGAACGCTTGTATCCAGAAGTTAGCTTTTGTGACAAGATCCCCCCCCCCCCGCCCCAAATACTCTCCCGGCGAAATGTTGCCCGTAGACGCTTATGGATGCATCGGGGAAGGGGGCATAGGCATACGCCAGGCGCCACCTTTATTATTTGATCTCTTTTATGTGGTCATCTTCCATAACTTGCATGAACATTGAAACCTGTTTTTATAGCAATCATTTGTATAGAAAGGCCACCTGTCTACAGAGGCCTCCTTTTCTGTTTCCCATAACAAGTGATCCTCAATGAAATCTATACTAAATGAACCTGTACATAAAGACCACTTTTCTCTTCTCCCTCGAGCGGTCTTTATTATTATACATGTTTCACTGTATCGAATTTGGAGAGCGCCACCTCTACTTTCTCTGTATGTACCTGTATACAAATGTCTCTCCTATCCTCTCACTTCCCCTCTCACCCTCCAACTTTCTTTCTCATCCCACGTCTTAACACATCTTACCCTTTTCCTCTTAATTTCCCCTTTTCAGAAGAGAAAATTCACTTTGCTGTCGAAGCGCCTACCTCTGCAACTGCAAGCTGGTACCAGATGAACTACGATGGCACAGAGAGGCAGTTACAGACGACCAGGAATTACCCACCAAGGGACTTAGAGTGGTACGACAATAACTTCTATACTGTTGAGCAAGGGAATATTTTCACCGTTGGTAGTAGTGGTGATGTGTCAAATTCGGATTGGGATGATACCAATGCATGTCCGGACGTCAAGGACATAAAAGTAGGCTTGATGTAGGTCGATCTACGTGGTGACGGGGACAATCGCCCCATTGAGGCACTTAGATTGAGGGATAAGACTTGTTTCGGGCGGGGACTGGCATAAGTTATTTTGGTTGGAGACGGTAATAAAACTTGTCTGGATGGGGATAAGACTTTCAGCATTAACTTTAATAGTTTGCTTTGTTCAAGTAAA
The DNA here is from genome assembly GCA_030265145.1 of Strongylocentrotus pallidus. Taxonomy (NCBI): domain Eukaryota; kingdom Metazoa; phylum Echinodermata; class Echinoidea; order Camarodonta; family Strongylocentrotidae; genus Strongylocentrotus; species Strongylocentrotus pallidus. Next base: position 2,465 of record JARBES010085598.1, on the reverse strand, counting down.
TGACTTGTCATTTTAGTTGAATTGAAGATAGGGATATTCCCATTCATAACTATTGGAAGTGTTGTGGTTTAGTAGTTCATTCACTTGATTGTCAATCTAAGGGTTTAAGGTTCGAATCACAGCCCGACATTAATATCCTTGCTGTAATTGCCGGGGATAAATACACCTGCAGGGCCTGCAGGAAGAAGGGGTAAATTGTTCTGATGTGGCTACCTTGGTTCAATAGAAGCCAATCGTTATATCTCAATGAATTGTATTTCAGTGATATTATGTACATATTTGCTATGTTCAAGTAAATTATTTGACAACGATTAAAATGAAGACATTCAAGTTCTAGCTTTACAGTTCCGTGAAGTTGACTGCGTCTATCCATCTATTGTACTTTGTTTTTAATTAATGTTATTCTACAGGGAATACTACATGACAGAAAAAATAGTAAATGAAGCGATAATTCAAAATCATCTGAAAATTAGAAGAAACAGAACTTATATTTAAATTTATTGATTTAAAATGATCTATAATTAAAGAATATTAAATATTAGAGCTTCGTTATTCCACATATTCTCGCAGCTGTTTGTAAATACCCTTTTAATTTCAAGATATTGGCAGGGGTGTTGCTAGATAATTTTGAGATGGGGATATTTCATACTTAAAAGGGCTCTCCTTATAGATCCATTATATTTCTTCTTAGATTTATCGTTGTTACATGGATATGAATGTCTGTTTATTGATTTTTTTTTTAATGTTAAATGTAAAAATATTATTTGATCAATAAAAACTTATCTTTTTTTTTTTAAGGGGCTCTCCAAGACAGGGGTCCTCCGAAAAAAAAATTCCAGGAAAAAAAGAGTTAAAAAATGTGAAAAGAAGTTCATTTTTTTCTTCATTTAATTTTATAGACAAAGCTAAAAAAAGAAATCACTGAAAATGTGTCACATGCCAGAACATCTAGCGACATCTAGCGACATCCCCGTACATGTATGTGTAAAGCATAACTGCATACATAACGAACTCCGTACAAAGAATTATAACAATGAAGTATTAATAGATTACTTGTGATATCAATGCATATTTTATTAGATTTCAAGTTACATAATTGAATTTGTATTGCTAGCACACAGAGTAACATAAATCTAATGGTTTGAATACATTTTTTACATTAAATTTTAACATCTGTTTTTACCTGGTTACGTCAAAGAAGTACCAATGGAAAAACAGAAGCAAATATAGGCAAAGTATATAATTTCAGAAATACAAGTGTGGTAGTATTAATGAAATAAAGAAATGTTTATAAAACATACTCCGTGTTCTAATTCACTTTTCGTAATTTGAAATTATGTTTGGGAAGTGTACATGTGTGAACGAATGTCAAATAAACACTATCAATGATTAATTATTCCATATTGTTTCATATTCTTCTTTTACCATACATGATGTTGAATGAAAACTAACGCTAAAATATTAATTGTGACAAATGACGTTTTCCTGTCTATTTTTTTAATAGTAAAAATCTTGTGTACTGAAAGAAATCAGAGATACTGGATTTGTGATACAATTATGTTAAATAAAAAGGGTGACTTAAAGAGAAGGTTCATTGATTTTAAAAACTAACTTTTTTTGTCATTATTGCAAAGGTGACACTTTGATTGGACAAGGTTATCAATATTCAATGCTTGGAAGCATTCGAAATAATGATTATTATCAATTACAAAACGCTAATACAGCCCCGGCATAGCACCTGAAGAGCTCTCCGAACACTGCTGAGATGTGCGGCGTCACATGTTGAACATGATTTGCACAAGCAGACGTTGTCCCATGACATCTCACACGTTTTCAGTGCCTGATTTGTCATCTTCTCTTCAGTTATATCTCTTACTTCACTACCGTCAGGCTAAATGTTTAATCTATTGCCTCACTCTAAACCCCGCGCATGGTATCATTTTGATGAAAAATGCAAGGATAACAAAATAAAGGAATCTGTCGCCTGTAAACAAAATAAGACGCCATTGTTTTTTCAGCTGCATACACCGTGCTATGCTCGGCGTTTCAAAAGGGAACAAATGCCGTCCATGCTATCATTCCGGGACTTTGTAAATTTGAAAGTGTGGTTTCTTTGATTGCTAATTAACCCCTATCCTGTGTATTTACACACAAAAGAATTTCGTTATCAAAATCGGTTTCATATCCCTTTTTGAATGGTGTAAAATTCCATCACATTTATATACCCTAAACTCATTATAATTTGAGAAATAATAGCATTGCAATTATGTTCATTCTTTATGGTATGTCATCTGCTTGGGCGGGATTGGTTCATATTGTGACGGCATCAAAACATCGTTACTTTTTTGGCGAATCTCTTGCATATCCCAGATGCTATGGAGGTGGTTTTATTTGTATTTTTAAAAATTACCCGATATGTAGTTGACCTAAAACTTGTACGATGGCCATCTGTTAGCTAAACAGTC
>JARBES010085468.1:0-10400 GCA_030265145.1 Strongylocentrotus pallidus | reverse complement strand
ATTCCCGTTTGGAAATTATATATCACAACTACATATTCTGAGATTTTCATGGTCGCAGCTACCATTGTACGGCCGTATGCGCTATTTGAAATTTATCAAAATTTACCGGGAGCACCGGTAAATTTTAATATTCATTTTTTCTCGGAGGCAGAAGTGTTTTAGGGGCTAAATTTTCTAGTGCTTATAACACATCCACAGGGGCATCCAAATACATCAAAATTGTAAAGAATCACTATCCACCCAAATTTCAAAATTTCCCAAAACTTTGTATTACCTTTAAGATGTTTATATAAAAATGCCCCCCAAAAAATTGCAACGATACTCAGATCAATAGTAATAAATTAAGATGTTTGTATAAAACGTATTGACGGATTCATATGTAATCCTTGAGGCTTATTTTAATTTAAAAATGCCTCATCTCTACCAATTATGTTATGTGTGGTCGTAGAGAAATGTTGATAATCTCGGTTAGATATACAAAACTTCCTACTTGGTTTTCAGAAGAATCATGGAACACAATCCAACCGGACGTATTTCGGTCTCCCTGTCAACACTTGATGTTTTAGAAGACAATATACGGTTTGATATATATCTAAAAGTTCATGTATAAACCAACTTCGTAGATGAAATCTCTGAATGGATAGCAATTCTGAATGGATAGCTTGATCGCAACACAAACATAATGGAGTTGGGGCTAGCATGGCTACAGTAATACCCTTTGCACACGAGACGTTATTCCTGATTGTTGCATATTATATTGCCTTTAATTTCATCATTATGTAAACCCAGTACAATTATTTTAGTTATGTTTTCTCATTGTAATATCTGTATGCTTTTTTTTTTAGATCGAAACAATGTAGCGCTCTGTGGTAGACGAATTTGCATTATTGCATAGTCAACCCTGATTTCGGATTATGATTAAAGAAATCAGTTAATAAAACCAAGGGGTCGTGATATATTTGCATTCAGAGGAAGAAAACCTAGTTGTGATCGAATGCAGTTGTGGATACTAGACCGAAAAGGAGATGATAGAAAGAAGTGGAATAAGGAGTATTAAGTGGGTCGAGAGGAAGACAGAGAGAGTGAGAGGGGGAGACCCAGCAAATGTCGCAAAGTATCCCCACATTTCTTGTTTTTTATTTCATCTTCATGAATTCCAATTTCGAAAAGTCAAATAATCATGTTTTTGTCCACGATTATAACTTTAATGCTTGAATAAAAAGTCGTATTTCTCGATTATTTCGATCACAGAATGTAATACACCTAATCCCATTTGTTGATTTGATCAATACACTCTGGCAAATATAACACCTGTCCAAAACCTTGCATTTGTTAAAATTTATCAGAAGCTGAGATCTGCTAGGATTTATATGATACTAAGCAAGAGCCAGGATTCAGAGTGCAGAAAATACTGAAAGAGCAACCATTGCGAATTTTCAAGAATCCTCCCATGAAAGAAAAAAATATTAATTAGCTTACTGAAAGCACATCCTTCCCATTACTATGCTCGTCATGCATGGGTGAACAAATTCAAAGACACATACTGGATACGATCTTTCAAATATGATGATTTAACGATGCATATTGACTGTTATGTATAAATTCCTCAAAAGAAAACCACAGTGTTCTTGTCGCGATCAAGCCTTTTATATATCACTTGTACACGTTCGTAGGATTTATTGTACATCAAAAGGCAAGAGTTCATCTCGTTTTTTTAGAATAACTACACTTATTATTTGTGGTTAGTTCTTCTTTAAAGATTTTCGCTCTACCAAAGAGCGCTTGCAAAATACAACGAAACTAGACGACTGCAGGACGATGCGTTCGTGAAAGTTATGTAATAATTATTAATTTATGCACCGGCGCGGCGGTTCATTACATGATACGCAGGTGGAAGTATTCTTTTTAAAAGGCAACCAAGAAGAGCACCTTTAACACTTTGATAGTGGGTATTCTAAAATGCACAAAGTGGGTGACTCCATGTGTAAAAGATCTGTGGGTATTTGAGTGTCATTTGCACAAACGCTATCTCCGAAGGGGCTTATAGAATACCGATGCGTAACGCCATACTTGCTAAGTTGGCAGTGAATATTTTAACATGCACAAAGGGGTACTTTGCATATTTCGAGGAATTTCCATGCGTGAACGTCTTTCTTCAGTGGTCTATTAGGTGATATCTATCAACTACGTTCTGTATGCGAATGAGGAAGCGTTGGAAGTTTGTTTATTTTTGTTTAGCTTCTCACCAGGATGCCTTTAGGCCTGTCAATTGACACCCTTCGAATTAGATCGCACCACTCTGCTCTGTCAAGGGCCAAGAACCTCACTTTCTCCAAGTTTGTTTACTCTTTGGGTTGCATTTTTAATTTGATCTTCCCATCTCTCATGTATCTGACGGGATTTAGAGGGCCGTTTATCGAAGTCGTTATAAGTCTAACTTCTTAGACATCCCATGGATATCCACGAGCTTAGACTTATGACGGCTTCGAGAAAGTGGCCCCTGCTTTCATGTCAGTGTTGCTGGAAAACTGGCTAACTTGCAATTGAGTCTTCACAAAAACGAGTGAGTATATAGCACTGGCTTCATTTCTTATCTGTAGTAATTTCTTTTAAAGATTATTGCATGTTGTTTACTGTTCAGTTATATCCATTGATTGAAGAAATCAATTAGAGAAACAATAGATGCTTCGTGAGCAGTACATTTTGCTTTGTTTGTCATTTAACTCGATTGTCTTAAATGCTTGAGCAGTCCTTGTGTCCTTGCATCGAACAAGACAACGGATAAACATGTGTGCTTATTCTTATCAGGTTATTCTGGAATACGGCGTGAAACTGGCTGGAAACCTGTTTGGGTTTTTTATTATTCATACTAGGTGATAAGGTGAACATGGTTGGGCCATCACGTGCAATATACCACCTGTATGTATGTGCTCATACTTAAGCGTGTGAAGTCTATGAAGGTGGAAGGAAGTCCCTAATATACGTGCGTTGCACACAGTGAAGCAATTATATATTTCGATTACACTTCTCTTTTGTTATGTTAAGTGGACCGATTCGTATTTAGCACCTTCACATATCTTTCGAACATGAATAGATATAACACATAGGCCCGAATTTGTTTTTGTGCGTCATATGACGCGTTCCTTACAAACCTGGTTTGTAAAAACGCATCAAAACGCGTCATATGACGCACATAAACCTAGGTTTGTCGACAAACCTACTTTGTGAATTCGGGCCTTTGTGTTTTTAGAATTACTTCTGTGAATTAGAGTTTTTACAGACGTGAATCACTCAGATATAATTATTTACGTCTAGGGACCGACCTTTAACGTCACCATCCGAAATACCAACTCACATCTTCTCATGAAGTAATACAGATGCTTCATTAATATATTTTGTTTTTCTTCTTACGAATGAATGCCCACCTCCCCTGTTTGTCGTGGAATGCACTAATGCTGCGTAAAAGAGCTATGATTGCATGATTTTCATGAGCATGTATCCAGTATTTGTCTCAGTGGGGTCTGAATAGTAGTCCTCTAATACATTGCTAATGTTTTTTAATTCATGTGTTTTTATCCAAAACCCCTAGCTTTTTATTTAATTAATTCACGTGCTATGCACATCAGCGTTCCATGAATAATATGCCGTTTGCAAACATTAGTTCTTTCTATGAATAACGAGCATATGACAGCCTTTATGCTTATCAAAATAAAACTTGTTTAATGAGAAGTTTGATGAACTGATGAACCGTACAACCATGTTAACAATAATCATTTGCGCAAACTAAATATAGGAAGTTTTATAATGGTAATGATGATGATGACGATGGTGATAATGATTCGAATGAAAGAAGAGATTACATGATAAAAAATGAAGAGTTGACTCAGAAATTCTACCTTGAGTATTCTGATAATAATATCACACAAAATCACAGTATCCAGTATTATAATACTAATCTACATCTCAAAAATAATATACACTCATACATTAATCATAAGTAATTTTGAGCAGCTTAAATGAACAGATTTTTAATGTTTTTTCCCTTTCTATTTCACAATTTCGATCACATTGATAATATGAACTGAACTTTGGAGAGCACAGGACAACAACCATAGACTGTTTGATATGTGGCCTTTTATGTTCATTGTGAAAGATCCCGTTACTTTGAAATCATTAATTGAAATCCAGAAGTTTTTATCCCATCGATACCTGATGTTTGTAATGAAATAATTTTACTGTAACTTTAATCAGACGAAATATCAAGGAAAATGATAGTCTTAATGTTAATTTTGTCCAGAATGTTTATGGGTCTATTGTGAATTTCGCAACTCTGACTCTGATCTTGATCTACTGTGTCAGAAGATAATTATAACAGTGACAAACGCGACAGCATCAAGTGGTTTAATCAAGTACTTTTGCTCATGCAGGGCCTTCGCTGTGGAACGTTCTCCCTCGAGAGATTTGTAATAGCAGATCAGTTGAAGTGTTTGAAATTAATCTTAACACGTATCTGTTTAATTCGGCATATAATTAATTGTTATGTCATTTGTGTATGAATACCTCATTCTGTTCATTTGTTCATAATGCAGAGGCTTTTATATGATCCCTGTTTAATATTTCAAGTGCACCATTCGATTTCAAGTGGATTCGGCGCTTTATTAATATCCTCTATTATTTTTTGTTTTGATTATTATTATTAATTTTATTCTTCCAATTATTGTTATAATTGTCATGGCTATTACTGTTATCATCATCATAAGGGGAAAAAAAATATCATGCAATCATGGATTTCATACGAATTTAAGGGAGGAATTTTGGCATGATTGGTATATGTACTTGAAAATTCAGCACAAAACATACAAAGTCTACTATCTTTATTTCATACCGCAAAAATATGCATCATAGCATTTCTCATCTCGTACAAAAAAATTCAACTTGACTATAAATGTTGCCTTCATAACGTTTACCTCTCTTAGCTAGAATCCCTATCACGTGTATCTGACACCTATACGTCAGCATTTGTTATTATAGTTTTTGAGCACAATGATTCCCATGACCTTTGTTTGCCTTACAGTACCTCTTGGCAAAACATTGCACCAAGACGGAGTCTACACCATTCGACACTTGTCTGACGCCACTTATTTTTATTTCATAGACAAGGAGAATGGGTTGTTGTTTTGATACCACCCTTGATGTTGCTGTGTTCCAAATATATCTGCCATTATGGACAATGAAATATATTTACACAAATTGACGTAAAAAACCCAGAGTTTGTCAAATGAGGAACTTACCTATTCACACACCTCATCAAAAAAGTTGTTTCAATATTTTAAGGCATATAAGTGCTGAAGTGAAGTTGCACTGTTGTGGCATGCCGTGTATTGATACTATTTGACGTAGACCTTTATATTTTCTTTGGCACATGAACCAGCAATGCAATTATGGGATTAAAGTGGATGTCACTTGGGTCATTCTTAATTGTCTTCCTTCTATGCAAATGCGTTGTTTCTCAGGGTACGTATACAATTCAATTTCCGTGAATTCCTTTTAGATATAAATTGTGAGATAGTCGAATTATATCTTTATATCACGCCTGAGACTGCTTAAATGATCTTAGCGTAGGCTTATAGAGAGTTAGAACGAAAAAATATGTGTCTGTTTTTACTGTAAATATTTTTGTTGCCCTATTCATGTCTACTCTTGGGTTCATTTCACCTGGACTGATATTTATTGCAAATTTATGCAAATTTATGCAAATTTATACAGGTAATTTGTATGCGAGTCATTTGAATTGTGACAGATCCCGTTAATTTGAAATCGTTAATTGAAGTTCCGAAATGGCTGAAGTCACATAAGGTTTATAATATCGACGGTTTTAGTATACCTGGGCCCCGTCTTATGAAGAGTAACGATTTGGATCAATCATAAGTCCTCCAATCAATCGCAAGTTTGCAGTCTCCTATCACTTATGTAAATAGTTGCGATTGATATCAACTCTTTTTAAGACGGGGTCTAAACATCAGCCCAAGTGCCGTTCTTCCATAAAGAAATTACATATACTGACTTGTATAAATATTAAAAGAAAGAAAGAAAGAAAGAAAAAACATGGTCGGAATGACAGCTGCACCTAATCTGTCCCACGCCAAAAATACGGGATGCCATATGCAACGAGATTTTGATAGGCAACATCTTAAAAATTAGTGATCATTCCCATGAAATTTTGTAGCTAATATTGTAATATCTACTAAATTTTGAGTCCATATCATGGGGACATAAATGTGTATTATTAAATATTGTAGTAGTACTATCTCCTAAATTGTGTGTGAATTTTAGGAGGGTTTGGGCTAAAACTACAAAGTGATGCTCGTTTTTGTAAAACGTAGCATTTTTCGAACATGGACAGGACAATTTTGTATACATGTTATCAAAATGGAAATCACATAGTTATATTTTTGTGTTTGTTGCTTATGTTCGTGGATATTTAAAAATGAATAAGTAATATATTAAACAATGCATGGTTGCTTCTTAGAGTATATTGCTTAATATTATAATAATAATAAATTATCTTGTCGTAGGCCTACTTAAAAGAGATTTTGAATGCATATCCGTAACAAATGAAACATCAATCTAAAATATGTCAGGAGTAATTTCATTAACAAAAAATGATCTGACTTATTTCAATGGAAAGGTTTGTTTGAAAATGCAGAAGCGACAGCTATAGTAAACGATCATTGTACACCGACTATATTCTAAGCGCTATCTTTGTAACATTTGAAAAATGTTATGTCTTTCAAAAATAAGCATAAATTTGTAGTTAATTCAAACATAATTAAGAAGATACTGCTATACTATATATTACCTACACATTTTAATGATCATGAACAAGTACTTTTTGAGATATTACCAATCAAAATCTGGTAGCATTTTTGAGACACCTTGTATTACAGCGTCAGCTAAGTGTTGATCAGGCCTAAACTCTTTAACACATACATTGCATATAACATATATGGAATCGATTATAATTAAACGTCAATTGATAGCCAGAAGGCTGTTAGCTTTGTGCAAAAGTTTATGAGAATAACGCCTTCGAGCTCTTGCTGACATTCGGGATTATCTCATTAGAAGGACCGATTGTGCGTATGTCTAATGACGACGACGACGACGATGATGATGATGATGATAATTATAATAGTAACATGATGACCAATATTATTATACAACAAAATAACGTCGAAGCACTACCCTTTTACGCATATGCCTCTTTCTAGAGTTAAAAAGAAGGTTGAGTTCTGGGAAGACGTAAACAAATAATTTTTGAGCATTATCATCGTTATTATGCAAGTGTGGAAGAACGTCAGATACAAAATGTTCCCTGAAAAGCATGGCTCTTCAAATGCCTTAATATTCTAAATATGGCATGTAGCAATATACAAATCTGGACGGATTTTTATGCCATATGTTCGTGAAGTCCCATTTACAAATTTCTGTGTACAGTGCTTATAACTTTACCAAGACAGGGCCACATTTCTTAACATTTTGATGATTCCAGAACATTACAGTACACACCATGGTCAACCTTTTCTGATCGATTCCACACTGTTTCTTTCACAATGCAGTCGCATGACCAGAACTAAACTGTAAAGGGTTTCAACAAATCAACCTTAGCCAGTTATTGAACGGGATGTTTGTAGGTCATGAACATGTAATTTCGAGTTGATATCTCAACAGTTGTTGTGATTGTATTTTAATTGTTCTTGTTACTCTTACTGGTAGGAGATGTTGCTAATATTTGACGATCGAATTTATTTTCCGTGATTTGCTCATAGTTCATTAAATTGCTTTGAAAAATAAAGAAAGTGTAAATCATTAACCCTAGTATTAGGCCAAATGCATATCTCTTCAGTTTCAATCGGCCTCACAAACTATGACTGAAATGTTATAATATTTTAATGGGGGAGGGGCGAAATGATGGAACACCATAGGTTATATAACTTCACAACTTAGCGAATAAAATGATAATAAGTACAAAACCCAGTAAAGACTACAATAGCCGATGCATGAGGACGGGGTTGGGGGGCTTGGTGATTATCAGGGGAAGAGAATCGAATATTCTCTGTATTAATCTAATATCGTTTTCGTTTTTGTCATCCACGTGCTTTGCATTGTGTTTTTATTTGTGTATATAGACCTATTCATTCAGTTATTTACCGTTTTATTTGAATGTTGGCCCTGCATGATTGTACTACGACTGTATCATTTTAGTATCGCCATTAGACAGAAGTGAGTTTAATCGCGAATTTGCGATTTCATTATTAGACTTTAACCTTCGTTTTACGGACTTACTGAAGAATAAAGGGAGTTAGCGCGTGATAAGTATAATCAGTCAAACGTTTAAATTTCTATTCCGCCTTCAAACACTACTCATCTAGCGCCGACCGGGGTGTATTTTCAGGTTCACTTACTGAACTACATCACCGTATCATGGACACCCCCGCTTAACCCGACTGGAGTGACTGCGTATGCGGTACAATATACAGCAGCAGGAGTGGATAGGACCGAGCTGATTGAAGACCTTACCGTTACAACAATAACCTTGAAAGACGACAACCTAGCCGGCGCTCTGGGGAATGTGCTTGTGGCTTCTGTAATCGGTGAAAATGTCGATCCAAACAACATCGTTTTAGCTGTCCCTCCTCCTGCAAACGGTGAGTTTAATTTGCAGATTTAGATGGAAATACAAATAGAAAAAAAAAAGACTAAAATCTAGTCCAATCAAATCCAGGAGAGAGCATGAAATGAGATAGAGATATGAAAGAGATATGACAAGATAAGAGAGAGAGAGAGAGAGAGCTATATGTATATAAAATGCCCCTCTAATAGACCAGTTTACTAACATATTCACATTGTATGCATACTATTTAAACAAATGAAAGCTTACCATAGGCTGGCCTGACAAAACAACAAATAATGTATGCAGACTGGATTCCAAATATTGAAATGCATTCATTAATAACAGGTAAATGAATAACTCGTCATTAAAAAACAGGAAAAAGACTACCATAAATTTAAATATGTTAGTAAACCGGTCTATTGTAAGAAAACGGTATTGCTGTTATAGCCATATAATACCTACATTTGAGCTTAGATAATGGACACGAAAGAAGAAACCCTACAAACATACTGAAATAATTGGCTTGATGGTATGCTCTCTCGATGGAACTAATTGATTAATTCACAGAATTGTGACATGGTAAAACAAAGACGTGGCGAGGAGAATATCCACTTCCTTCCTTCCTTAATTCTTTTCTTTCTCTTTCCTTTTCTGTTTTTCATTTTCTTTTCCCCATTTTTTGTGTGATTTTTTTTTTCGGGAGAGGGAATTTAATGTGCTGATTTAGATAAAAATTTGAAAAAAAGACTTAAATGGATCTTCACTTCCAATCTAGTCCAATCAAATCAAATACACAGAGCATAACATGTGCTAGGTTATATACAAAGAGATGGAAAAGATAACAAGAGGTAGAAAGGGAGAGAGGGGAGGAAGGGAGAGATAGAGAGAAAATGAGAAAGAGAGAGTAGGAAGGGGAAAGCGCCCTCAATTGTAAGACAATTGATCAGTAGTGCATATGTAGGTACATAAGCACTACAAACAAACTGAAATAACCAATAAGATCATTCAAAAAATTGTGATTAGGTAAAGCAACGGCGTAGAGAGGAAATTTTTCCCTTTCGTTGTTCATGCTACCTTGCTTCCTTCCTTTCTTTCTTTGCTTGTCCTTGCTTTTCCTTTCCTCCTGTTAATGTGGAAGGGGGAGCTGAAGCCCAACGAGACTCCCTCGAGTGTGCCTGTGACAGACACAGCAATTATTTGTTTTAAGTAATACTTTAGATTAAGACAACATTATGTGATAAGCAAAGATTAAAAAAGTAAGATTAAAGATTATTGGTTGTATAACTGAAACATATGACAAATTTCCCTATGCATTTGAGGAATTTTTCTCACATTTTGTACCTGAATAAAAATAAAATTTAGTTCTCGTTATTCAACTCCATTGTGAAAGAAATTGACATAAAACTGATTGGGAAAGGTTGTATCAATAAGTTTGTATCATGTGGTTTGGAATCATCAAAATGGGCTTTCTGAAAATCACTGAACACATGTATCATAGACATATGATCAAAAGGTTTTAAATATTTCTAGTCATATTTTGAGCAAAGAGGGAGGAGCATTGCTGTTATTTTTTTTCTCTTTACCTCTTCAGAGGGATTTTATTGTGCCATTTCAAAATACTTATAGATATTATTTACAAAACAAGTCAAATAAAACATATGAATTATATACAAGATCAACATAATTTCTTAAAATGATCATTTTAACATTTCTAATACTTTCTTAACTT
>JARBES010085284.1:0-10403 GCA_030265145.1 Strongylocentrotus pallidus | reverse complement strand
TGAATCACCTTGGGTGTCTGACGTCACCAAAGATTCGGTCCTGCTCATTTGGAATGCCTGGACAGATGGTTACGACTTTGGCAATGGCCCTGTTCACTCATATCAGATTGACTACACATGGACGGACGATAAAGACAGCACTGGTGACTCCGAAGAAACTTTAATCATCACTGGAGATAGTACTGCTGAAATCACGGGGCTTTCCGTTTTCAGGGACTACGATTTCTACATTAGTGTTAGACGGGAGGTCGAAGGTCAGCTCGAGGCCGGTGTGAGGAGTGGTCCAATCAGTGCTAAAACAGATTGTGGGGGTAAGTCTATTTATTAACTGGTCCAACTTTATTTCATTATATTCGTACTAACGTGATATCCATGCATTAGCTACTTCCACATCGCTATGATTTCATGAAGGGGGAGATGAGCAAGGGAGATATGTCAACAGAACTGCGAGAGAGTGCGGGAGAGGCCATATCTTCTTTTTAATCACTGCCTCTAAATTATTTCCTTGTTATAGATGGAAATGTCCACCATTTTGAAACATAATCTTAACGAACTTTAAAAGAATTTTTGTTTCATGAAAGAACATTCCATAACACTACTGACGTCGGCTGACCGCAAGAAGGGCCTTACTGCCACTACAAATTAATGGTTCTTACGGCCTTCCTGTGGGTAGCCGAATCTATGAATCTCTTGATACATTTACGAATGTAATACTTTCAGCTTCTTTGATGGTTGGGTGAACAAATTTCGCCTTAAAAAAAAACAAAAACCCTTGGCCTTAACTTACTTCTTAAGCTATTATTCATCATTATTACCTATACCTTCCAGGCAGGTGAATCACCGCGAGGTTTTTAAGCAGACTATAGTGCGGCGCGCTAGCTGGATATAGTAACAGTATAGATTTTTTTTTCGGATTCACAAAGGGATAGGTAATGATTATATTACTGACTAGATCATTTTTCGTGAGATACAAGGATATATTGCCGGTACTGTACAGTTTCTTAGTATCTCCCTCAAGACCATTTAATATTATTATTATACCTATCATTACACCATATGAAACACTGCATATTAATCTTGGCGTTAATATTTTGGTCTTGATTTCAGCCCCGCTATTGGAACCAGACATCCTTTCAACAACCGTGAATGGAATGGACAGTATCACTGTTGAATGGAAGGTAAGTTGTGGAAGTGGCTCTTTCAACTTGTTCTGAATATGCACATGTATATATATAAACCTAATACAGACAGTAACTGTGGAATACATACTCCCAGGCTATATAAGAACACTTAAACAACAAGAAATCATTAAAATATAGGTTTCCTAATGAAGTTTTAAGCATAAGTAAGTACAATCGTTAACCTTTAACCTTTCTATACGTAACTGTGCAGATCCCTGAGACACCTTCTTCATCTTGGCTCCAATGTGATTCATCAATCTTTAGCTACAACCTGACTTATTGGCCTCTGGAAGATCACACTAACTCTACAACCATTCCGGTATACAGTACAGAAGACGTAGTTGTCAAAACAGTCGATGAGTTGGATGTCTGCACCGAGTACGAGTTCTCCATTGTCGTTGTTAATTCAATCGATTTAGCTGGGCCTGCGAATATGACGACAGCGATGACTGACAAAACACGTGAGTTTCTGCATTACACTTCAATTTGGGGAACATAACCTTGTAGCTATGAAAATTGTCCCATTGTAAACATTTTTAGTGTTTATATATATGATCATTTGATACGATAACATTTGTTTTCGCTGCTTTGGTGAACATGAAATGTGTATTTTTTGTTCATTTTTTAAGGAAAATATTAAAACAAATATACGAATATACAAAATTTACAGGTATACAAATACATAAATCACAAGAAATGCTGGTTTTAATTTTGTTTTGAATTCCGAGACCTAGGTTTGGATGTGTTCCGTTCCTGCTATGGCCATATTTTAGTCACGTCTTACTTCTCTGTGGCAAAGTTCATAGAATGTTCTACAATATTATTTTAGAGGTAATAGTAGGGCAAACGCATGATGAATATGAACTTCTCCTGCCTGGTATTCCATTCCATAAGGATAATCTAAAATGATCCACATGAAGTTTTGTATACATCTTCAGACATTACCTACAAAGCCAATACTAAGGCCTTCGATACTGCCTAACAACCCCGCCCCTCTCTTCTTCTGTGTTGCTCACAGCTCCTCAACCAGTGGATAGTGCGAACGTCACTTCAGGTTCGTACAATCACCTAGAGATCACGTGGTCAGAATCATTCAGCCAATGCGGTGCTCCGAGCTACAACGTATCACGTAGGCTCGTCCTCATTGACCAATGCGACGATTCTATGGCGGATACGGTAACGTGGGAGGAAATAGACGATACAATCATCGAGTATGACGACCTGTTGCCTTACTCTACCTACGAGTTTACAGTTCAGGCGACTCTGGAAGGCTATGAAGCAGAAGCAGTCCATTTCATCGCATACAACTCAACTGAGTCAAGTAAGTTAAACACATAAAGCACGGGTTCCCGTTGAGAGTTTGACATCGTTCGGGTATTCACCTTACAAACTGATGTTATCAATCACTGGGAGTTTGACCTTCAACTATATGAATAATAGGTCTTAAAGTATTTGCAGTGCACTGTCCAGCAATTATTGTCTCAGTAGGAAATGTCATCGTATCAAATCTTCCCTTTACCGGCAACCCAAAGACTCTCTGCGATTTTCGGGTATTTCTCAGTGGGCTATCTAGGTTGCTGTGTGCGGAATTTGTACAACCATTACAAATATTTTCACCGAGTAGGTGTTCAAAAAATTTTGAAATACATATGGCATAATCCGGAGTCTATCCCTTAGAATGGAATTATTGATCCGTCCTGTTTTGTCAGGACGGCACTCGCCGGCTTTTTGCGATAAATCACGACCCTGCCATGAGACGACGGGCTCGAAATCTTCAGGGAGACTGACGTCTCTTTGCTAGAATATCATCTTCCTGTTTCCTTTTTGATCACTAGTATGCATGGCGACAATTATAATGGTAATATAAAATATGATCCAGTAAACATAGAAATAGCAAACCACGTGCAAAATGAAATGGGGTGGGGGTTCACCTGATATTGATACAAATTCCCGAGGGATTTCGCCGCTCAGCATCCCCACCCGCGTCTCCTGCCGGAAGAAACTATCATGGTAGCTTGCTTACACTACAGCCGGGATAACGATATGTTACTTGAAACAGTAGTAGTGTATTATTTATATTTAATATAAAAGGGGACAGATTAACAATTCGATGTATAACTTAATCCACTTAACAGATTCAACTGCGTCACCTGAAGACTTCACAGTGGATAACACCGTGAAGGGACGATTGGATTATACCTGGAGCAGTCCTCCATGCGGAGACCGGAACGGAGCCGTAAGTTACGACTACGAATTCGGAGAAGCGGGAAAGGATGATGTGCAGAGTGAAAACCTAATGATGACAAGTAAATCCTTTGAGGATTTAAAACATTACATGATGTACGAGTTTACTGTCTGTCCGAGGACAGTCGTTGGACCGGGTCCCTGCATCTTCAATCAGACCAGAACACTACCAAGTGGTAAGATCCATTATGAATATCGTTTTCACCGAGTGGACGTTATTTCGTTTTTATTTTGGGTTTATTTTCACCGATGAAATTTGATTCCTTGCCTTAGTCATATCATTATGATATGGACCACTTCCAAGATATTTTATGTACAGATGATCCCAGAAATCTCCAAAGATCTTTTAAACGTGGAGAAGTTACACTTTGCGCATGTTAGAAGAATCATTGTCAAAGTGATGGTGGTGCTCAATGAATACCTATTGTTTGCCCTCTTACAAAGGATACTTCCACCTGTGTATCATAGAACATGCCGTCGATGCATAAATGAATAATTTAAACAAAATTATGAACGAGTAGCCAGCATCGTCTCAATGGCCCGAATTCACAACGGAGGTTTTTTCAAACCTTGGTTTTCGTACGTCATATGACGCGTTTTTACGCGTTTTTTTACAAACCTGGTTTGTAAAGAACAAAAGGAGGTTTGGCGAAACAAAAGGAGGTTTGTCGACAAACCTTGGTTTGTCGACTTGAATTTAGTGAAAATGCTTTAGCCACGTCATGGAAGATATGCTAATGAAAGCCGGGTTAATAGAAAATGAAGGGCCATGAGTGGCAATGCTCCAAACATAAGCGCTTGACGAGACCCCACTATTTATGAATATTATTATTACTACTTTTATCGTTATCCTTTTCATTCAATTATTACTATTAGTATTAGCATTATTATTAAAATTATTATCTTTAATTACAGAACCCACTGGCCTTCTCAAGGTCGAAAGCGATGTGGGGTCAACGAACCAGACATATACCATCATCGCCTGGGAGAAACCAGAGTTAATCAACGGTTTATTTTTGAGATATGAGATCCAGAAAGATAATGATGACATCATCATGATAGTGGAGGAGGAAGAAAGAATGTATTCATTCTCAGATTTAGAGCCGAACAATCAGTATACCATAAAGGTAAGTTGGTTCTTCAGCTGAATTTGCCGCCTCTGCTCGGACTTTCTAAAACCCAATGACAATAGCAGCTTTAGAAGGATATTTCTTTTAAATCGTGAACAAATACTAAATCGCATGCGGTTTCAGGAAAGTTCAGGCTTCGTCCCACAAATAAAACACCCTCGTGATATAGATTTCGATGCTTGGACATGCTAAGAGCCGGTTGGACAGTAACATGATATACCACTGGGAACCCGTTTCAGATATTAATATCATAATTTTGTTATAATATTTCCTTTGTTAGGTACGTGCTGTTAGCAACGGAGGGAATGGTGCTTGGGATTCGGTCGATGTCACAACACTACCAATACCAGGTGAGTTCAAGAGTATTTTAGTGAACCGCCGACCCTTCACCCCCTTCCTCCTCTACCTCAAAACAAAGTGAAATCAAATAGTATTACTGGGAACATCATCATCATCATCATCATCATCATCTTACTCTTTTCATCATAATAGATTCTATAATAAACAACTAACTTAAAAAACGGCAACATTTGACCTTGAAAACTAAATGGTCTGTATAGTGCTTAAAACGATGGACTGCTGATTAATTTGCGGCGCGGTCGTAACCGTCACCAGTGGAATTTTGATTAGCAGCCGCGTCAACACTTGTGAAACTTTTCGGAAGTGCCTTAAACAAGTCGTATATGGAATCTCTAAAGGAGGTATTTATTTAATATAAAAAGTGTCTATTTTGTTCTATCACCGTGGGTTATTGAGAAATCCTCTGGATGGGATGTTGACGTGTCTTTCGAAATGATACTTGCCAAAGAAACGCCGGTCACTCTCTGAAAACTTTTTTTTGTATAGAATGTGCATATTGTAAACGACGCGTATTTTCATAATCATTGTTCGGAAAAACCTTTTAAAACAAAAATGTTCTTTGTTTGTTTGTTTGTTTTTATTTCCGAAATCCATATATACATACAAGTTTAAAAAACATACATTATAAAACACATTTCAAACGATAAGAAAGTAAGTAAATGTGTAAAGTATAGACAAACGGGTGGATAGCCCATTTCAGAACCATTTTCAAAATGGTCCTGTTCTTCCATGGGGTCCAAAAGCAAATATCATATTAATTTACATACAATATCAATTTTTATAAAAATCATAGGAATTTACCAATACACTACCCCCTTATCGATCCCCTAACCTTACCACCCCCGCCACCCTCTCGATACTGACAACCCCTCCCGCTACCCCTTCCCAAGTCCTCCAATGTATATTATCTCTGTCATAACATTTGAAATTAAACTTTTTATTTCTCTATTAAATATAGCCAAACTTCTTGTTTGTCGAATGTGCATAGACAATCCATTATACAATTTACTTCCGCGATACAGAAACGTACGCTTACAATTCTGTGTTTTCGGTTTAGGCAAAACTAAATTAGTACTTCTAAGGGCATAGTTTATAGTCTTAACAATAAACTTCTCTTTCAAATATCCAGGTGCCAAATCGTGAAATATTTTAATGAATGACATCTAATTTGTTTTGAAGTAGGAAGCAGAGGTGTTGTAACAAAGAAAGAAAGAAAACAAATCCAGAAAATATTCTGTTGAAACCAGAACATGTGAGAATATCATATTCACAATCAGTGAATTAACTGTTGTAAGGATCTTGTGTCACCATACAATGCTAGGGTCGAACTGCGGTTGACAGATATGACGCTCCTGGATTAATCACTTGTGTATAAAGGGCTCTGACCCCCCCCCCCGTCATTTTCTTTCACAAAGACTTTTTCTCTTCGTCTCCATTTGTTCTACTTTTATTCACACCATGCCTTCTTTTTCTGTTCCTTTTGTTGACAATTCTGATATTATTCTGTTGATATTGCAACCAAAAACTCTTCTTTACATAATAATGATCTAAAAATTATACAAACCAACAATTTATGGTTGAAAAAAAATCACTACATTGTTGATCATAGATGGTTCTAGGAGGAAGCCGACAGCGATGACAAAATGCGTTCGATGGTTCACCGACCACGAATAAAACCATGAAAAAAGAGAAAACCATTTTATAGATAGCGACAAATAACTAGCCTTTTCCGTTCTCAATATAACCCCGAACTCTTGACCAAAGTATACCAAACCATCGTTTGGTAGCGTGACCTAATTTCACGCACAGTTCCATTTTCTCAAAAAAATCGGTAAGATTTCAAAAAATTTAATTAACTACCAATGGAAACCTATAACTGGGTAGTAACGCAAATTTGAAATATTAACAAAAGATCGGCAGTTCTTGCATTGTTTTGTGCCCGTTTCGAAAAAATATGAAGTTGCCGACAAGGGTCTGCAAATATTCATTTTGAGAGAAATTGTAATCGAAATGTTGAGTAGAAAGTGAAACATAATGAGTGTATGATGCTTTACCTTCCACTATGCACTTATCTCACCTTTATTCCTCTTTTGGATTAATCAACTATAAACTCTCGTGCTCGAATTAAGGACTCGTTGATTCTTTGAGAAATCATTGTATTACATACCTAAATATTATTTAAATGTCCGTGAATTTTGAATACCACATCATACATACCCCCAACCCATTGCTAGTAGAGATAGGTCACTGGGAGTGGCCTCCATTCATAGATCAAATTTGTGGACCAATGACAAAGTTCCCTCCCATAAAGATTTTATGTGGGTGGGAACTATTTGGAGCTCCATGTTTTGACCTTTGATCGCGTATGAGTGCGTGTCACAACAATAGCGTATAAGGGAGTTTACAGATAGCACAAGGTACAAAAGACCGCAAATATCCACAGATCTTTTACACATGGAGAAGTTACACTTTGAGTATCTTAGAATAATAACTGCCAAAGTCCTAGATGTGCTTCATGAATACCTTTTGTTTGACCTCTTGAAAAGAATACTTCCACCTGCGTATTATAGAATGTACCGTTGGTGCATAAATGAACAATGTTACATAACTTTCATGAGCGCATATCCAGTATTCATCGCAGTGTGGGTTTTACCATTTTGGTACAAATGACCTTTATCTGCCCATGCCCAGATTGTATCTGTAAACTCCCTTATTGAAAGAGATAGTTGCAACGTTTGATAACAAGAGGTTAAAGGGATAGGCCTAGTTGAGTTGTGCTATAGGGCCGCTTCACAAAATAATTTTGTTGTGAGATAATGAAAAACTGAGTGTCAAATTTGAAAGAGCATATCATTTAAATGACAAAATCATCTTTGTTTGATCATAATCGGTTCAGAGACGGCTGAAATATCCATGAATATAACCATTATTGGGCTCCACAAATATTTGATAATTTTGAACCAGCCGTTGAAAAAACGAGATAGCGCCTAACACGTTCTATTCCAGCCAATGCCAATGGTGGTGTTTTGTTGGCTTTTTCGTGTTGGTTATTATACTCACAACCAGCCGGCCCGTGTATTGTTATTAGTATTAAATTATTACATTAACAGTCACCATATTTTTTTAAAAGTGGAGCTGAATTGGTGATTGGTTACCTTCATAGCAATGTTAGATTCTAAAAGGGCACTATAAATGCATAAATAAGAATAAAAGCAATAACCTTGCACTTTAAAGGCATTTGCGGTCTTAGAAAAGAACTCAACTGTCCCTTTAACGCATGGAGCTCCAAATAGTTCCCTTCCACATACAATTTCGTATGGAAGGGGACTGTTGTGAACTCCATGAAGTGCCTTAAAAATCAGAAACAACTTCCGATTGGTGAGTATATGTCTCCCATCTAATTATGGCCACAGCCACAACTATTATTTCTACATATGGTCTAGTGGATATGTCACCCGACTGTGGATCACAAGGTCCGCAGTTCGAGTCCCGCCATGGCACTAATGTCCTTGAGCAAGACATAAATCTACATTTGCCACATTGACCCAGGTGAGGTAAATGCTAAAGCGCCGTAATGGCAGCCATGCTAAAGCCGGGGTAATAATTTTAAAATTTGGGAGCGCATAGAGACGTTTAAATGTGATATGCGCTATATAAGAACCGAATAATAATATTATTATCATCATTATAAGATATGCCTCATCTTTTCATTTAGAATGAAATGACCTAGTGAAAAGTGACGATATATATTAACTTACATCTTGGAAAAGTCAAAACCATGATAAAAGCGGCATAGTTCCGTAAATGCTTCATCTTCAGCTGTGAAGAAATAGAGAATATTCATATTTCATATTTCATATATCGAAATAAACGTAAATAACTGAGCACAACCATTTGAAAATAATGAGTCTTTGGATGAAAATTGCAAAAATGGGCATCTGTCCATTCAAATGTTAATGAGAATTTTCATCTTAATGAGCAATCTAAAACAATGAAGAAACAAGAAATCACGAGAAACACAAAAGGAGAGGCATCTTTGCCGTGCTTGTCAAAACCATGCAGTCCTGGGACTACGGTTGACATCCAGAGCTCAATTCTCCTCATTGTTTCTCAATCTTTGTTTTCATTGTTGAACAAGATGACTCACACATGCCCATGTTAATCAACTTTAGAATGGCTGTTTGCTCTATTTTAGAAAAAGGCTTAAACAGACGTTTAAGTAACGGTTAAATCTATGTGCCTTATCAAGCGTGAAAGTTCGAAACTTGATCTTAATTTCATGTTGGTAGAGTATCAATGTTCTTTTAATCTCACATATAAATGATGCATGCGCATGAGTTCATTATACGATCTATCCGCACTCGAGTGGAGGCTGTATGTATCTATCGCACGAAGCCGGTAGGCTGAGTCCAATAGAAACACACAGCATCAACGAGGGCGGATAGATCGTATAATAAACGAATAAAACATGCATCATATGTTTTATACAACGAAACTCCTAGATCCTTGTTATTTGATGTAAAAAGTATTAATTCAAGATTGTTTCGTGACAGTATATGGCTGACAATTAAATCTTAAGTTTCAATTTAGTGCGCACACATAAGTATAGATATAGCAAGCGCACTTACCTTTACACCCATTTACGCATAGTGCTGCGCAAGAATAGGCCCATGCACACGCATTATTAAGCGCTCTAACCTTTACGCGCACTAAGTACTGCGCGCTCTGAAAACGAGTTCAATATTACTGGAAAATATTGCACTCCTTTTCATGAAAACGAGTGCATTAGGCTCAGTAAATGAATCACACGTGACCGCGCATGACCAATCATTTGATTAGGATCTGGGAGTGAGTTGTATAAATCTCATTATATTTTATCAATGGTTTATTTAAAAATTATGAACAATAAAGAGTGTCCACATTCTTTTGTCTTTGTTCTTTGTTGATATACTGGGAGTGGTAAGAATGCACAGTTTCTATTTTACTTTTATTATTACACACCTTTTTCTCCTGCAATACTGTCACAATCAATTCATTTGATTAAGTTAGTAAAATTTATTCCAACTTAATGGATGACAATGTAGTTTCGTGTAGACATAAAAGAACAAAATATGTTGACAGTGTAAGAAACGGAGAAAAGAAAGAAGACAACTGTGGCTTTGACATCATGGAGTATGGTATCAATTATGGTGGTAATAACACAATTTGCGTGGATAAAACCTCAGTGTAAACTGTTAAATTCAAAGATATGTATCAGTTGTCCATGCGATTATATTGTGAAAGAAAATGTGTGGAGGCAATTGGGAAAGCCTGACTACTAAATCAATACCCTGTGGTTTTGGAATTACCCAAATAATAGGAATTTCACTCAATTCCCATCCCGTTCAAAAGCATTCTTTTTGCTGTATACCTTTTATAAATTATCTGCATTTTTCGCCGTGTGGAGTATCCGAGAAAAAGGATCGAGGGAGGTGGGGGGGGGGGGGGG
>JARBES010084362.1:255-10419 GCA_030265145.1 Strongylocentrotus pallidus | reverse complement strand
ATTGAAATATCTATCTTGATGTTGTTTGTGTGTTTATGGCAGGTAATGGACTTTGTCACGAAAACCCTTGATAGCCTTAGGCAGCACTGGGCTAAAAGGATCCAATACGATGTCTGCTTTCTGTGCCCAAAGTGCGGTAAGAAGACACTGTTCCAAGCCTGCTTCAAGCGAGAGAAGACACTCTGGTGTGGTAAAAAACATAGGATCCCTAAGGCTGCAGTCAAGTCAAAGTTTGGTAGGTCTTTACAAATATCTTACCTGGTAGTTTAAATCTGGAGTGTCTATTCAATAAGCTCACAAATGTCTTACCATTCTATACAAGTTAATATAGAATATTATGTCTTGTGGCAATCAAGAGGGGGCTTACTGTTTTGTTTTACTTGGTGTCAGGAGTGGGATTAGGTACACACTAATTGTACCTTAAACGTTTATGGACAAAGAATCATTTTCTTGATATTTACAAATATCTTTAGATTGGTGTAAAGAAACTCCAAACTTACAAACCTCTAAAATGTAGATTTATATCTTGCCAGTGGATAGTATTGCTGTTGCAGGGATTTAAACCAATTCCTTGTGATCCACAACTTTTTGATTTATTCACTAGTTCTTGGTTGGTTGGTTTTATCTAACTGCTGAGAAAGCATGTGTGTGATTGTAAGTAAGCAGCCAGGGAACCGACGGCTTCCTCTCCGAGGGACTTGGTAACGAGGATTAAAGCCTTACCAAAGTGCACTAACACATCAAATTGGTTTCGAACCCGGGACCCCACGATATTTGGACCACTGCTCTTCCACTGAACCATCACGCCTCGAGATCTCAACTGTATTCAATTTGAATTTATTTGTACATGTATTTTGATGCAGGTATCAGTAAGGAAGGGGTGGAGAGTCCAATGTTACGTAGAAGATCAAGTAAGTGTGCAATCCACTTCATCCTCTTCTTCTCATCATTTGTTGTAAGGAGTAGAATTCTTTTTTTTAGCTTGAATCTGGAGTGTCTATTCAATTAGCTCACAAGTATCTTACCATTCTATATAAATATCATGTCGTGTGTCAATCTAGAGGGAGGCTCACTCTTATTCTATTTAGGGTCAGGAGTGGGATTAGATACACACTGTCAATGAATGTATAATCCTCTGCAGACAGAATGATGTAGTGTTGCTATTTTCAGAGACACCATACTTGTGTTTAGTTGCTCCAAGTGTTGCAAAGCGATTCAATTTAGCATGTTATAAGTGTTAATATGACCTTAGGAAAAGTGGGCACTCATCCGCTCTTTCAAGTGGTGATTTAGCATTTTAGTGTTTCGAGTGTAGTTACGCTTAGGTCGCTTTAATGAAGAGTCTTAAATAGGCGAAACATCTTGGTTTGCTGCTGCAAAGATAATGTCATATAATTATCTATGTTATTAAAAAACAGAGTAACAGAGTATTCCTTATACATGAAACAAAACAGTGTGGAGCACACAAACTATGAATTTACCAGTGAACATCGGAGATGAACCTATCAGAAAAGAAATACAAAGGAGGAGAAGAAACCCAAGGTTCTGATTTAATTTAGGTCTACAATATACAGATCATTGTAATTTACATTCTGAGATATTGCGTTAAATATTTGGACTATACTCAATTACACATTTCACTTGTAAATACTAAAAGAAAGATGCATTGATTATTTTCGCTCTGAAATGAAATAGATTGAAAGTGAAACAAATAGTAAGGCTCATCATTCTGTGTCAACAATATCATGAAAATGACGAAAATTATATTATGATTCCTGATGATGATCATTTTGAGGATATATTCGAAATATATTTATAAATTAATTGCCATGCTGGTTAATCGTTCATCGTTTTACCCTACAGAAACGTTGAAAGTGTAAATCTAACAGTACGGGTGGTTTTCTTTTCACCGATCAATATTTCAAAAACCTCATCAAAAATTAACATTCTGTAATAATAAAAGGAAGAATCTAATGTATTTTCAAAATTATTTATTTTTATTATAATTTCAAATGACAAGTGTATGTGAATTGATAACTGTTCGTAAATATATTCATATCTTTATGATTTTAAAATTGTCATTTTTATGAGTCAGTTAAAACGTTTAGGGCCAAGCATTTATCATTATCGTAAGTATCTTAATCAAGATTTTTATTCACTTTTGATATGCGCCCATTTTACAAAATATATATTCATATTGACAAACCTGCAGCGCTTACCCATAATCAGTTCTCCACGATGTTACTGTTCATGACGAACTTTAAATAGATTTATAATAGTCATTTCCACAGATAATTAGATATGCATGGGACATTTTATATAATGATTAAAGCTTTATACATATATTATTTTCTTTTCAATTAAAATCATTCAATTCACCCTAAATATAGTTCAAATGAAGTTGGGGCTAGGTGGCAAAATACTACTAAATGTGCATTTCTGAGTTCTTAAATTGGAAGGGGGTTATGGAAATTACTATTTAGTTTGGGGAGGGGGTAGTGGCAATCTCCGATTTATATGCCTAACGTTACTTCTCTCTCTCTCTCTCTCTCTCTCTCTCTTTCAATCTCTATACCAAGTTCTTTGGGTAATTTGCGTTAGACACTTTGTAATCCATATTGGACATGAAAGCTAGTTCTTTATTATTCTTTATGTCGTAAATTCGCAGATGCACCATCGGGTAGTCTTGCAAAGAGAGGGCAAAGTAAGTATTATTTTTCTTGGAATGGATAATAATCAATTTTAGAATAAAAGACTATTATCATGAAATTCATCCTGTAAAGCTATTCTATTTGGCGATTCCAACTAAACAGAAAGCAAGAACAAATGGCAACTTTTTAACCTGTGAAGAAACAAATAATCAGTAACATTCCACAAAATGCCCATACTTAGAAATAATATTTTTTCATTTTCAAAGGTTTTCTTTACCTGGGCATGCAGACAAGGAAATACATCGACTCCCTACGTTAAACAGGCCTACGCCACTGATTATCCTCATCATCTCACTTCATCTCAATTTTTAGAGTAATTTCCCCCAAATCAACTAAAAATATAATTGACTAATATTTATATCCTTTAAATTTTTCCGATTTCTCAACTGCAATAATGATCCACTTGCACTAGCTACAACTTTCCCCATACAATTATGCTACTGTACAAGTGCTGCTTGTTGTAAGGCGATGATGATGATGAAAAGTGACGATGAAAAGGATGATGATGGTGACGATGATGATGATGATGATGCTTATGTACCTCATCATAATAGATAATATCCTTCTTTCATTTTACAGAACATGAAACAGTTCATCAGAGTGGAGGTGCTCAAACTATCAATGCGTGTGGAGGGTCAAAGGTCGAAGGCAACACATTGACTGGATCGGTGACAAATGTGACCATCCACAATCATCCAGCTGAGTAAGAAAACAGGGGAATAATTTTCTTCAAACAAGATAAAAAGGAAAAAAATATTATAGGACATCAATTTCGTTCTCTCTCGAATATATAGGAACTAAAAAACTGGTCATTTGAAATAGTAAGGATCAGTGGCGTAGCATTAGTCTAGCTATTTCACTAGGGATTGTTTTTTGGTTTGTAATACGTTTTTTATTCTTGTTAATACAATTTATTTATTTCCCCTTCCCGTTTCCCTTTTCAGTTTTGCAGAAAGTATTTCGTTGATTTCTCACAACATATCATCCACTTTTGTCTTGACCTAGTGAAAGCTCCTCTACATTTATATGTTAACCCGTTATCTAATTTCATTTTATTTATTTCCGTTGTCTCCATTAAATTTTTTATTCAGATTAATTATTTGTCATTAATTACTAAACTGAATAAAGGCTGCTTGCAATTGTTTAACAGCCCACTGCACTATTTGTAGCTACTTGCGCCCTCTATATAGCAAACAATGTTAATTAAGAGCTGATTTGATGAGATAACTACCTGTCAGCGACCTTGCAGGGAGGTCTTATCCCCCTGGCCAGACGGGCTTTAAAGCGTGATCTTTGCACGTGCCTCCGCTTTGAATATCTTATTACAGTGTGAATCAAAAACAAGTTTACACCTAGAAAATTGCTAATTATTTTTAAAATCATTTATGAACGGTAAATCGTTATAATATAAAAGAGTGTTTTATCCCAAATCGTTTAGTATCATTTTGTGTTATATATGATCACGCTTAGATGAACAGGAGACATTGTTTATAAGAGTGCAAAATCGACTTGCGCCAAAGTGATGCCTATGTGATGTTTGAATAAAAAAATTGGGATCAACAATTTTCTGAGTGTAAACTTTTGTTTTACTCACACGGTATTCTTACATTTTGGGTTTGCACATGTCCCATTTCATGTTCCCATTTAGGCCTGCATTTTCTAATTTGATTTTACGAATCAATCTTTTTATGTTCACCTTATAGTCAGCATTCTTTCAAAGTGAAATATCAATTTTCCATGAACCACATCCTTCAAGAGTGTCAGAGGTTTTAAGTCTCAGGGTGACTGCACAATGGTCACATTTTGGCATTGGTTTTACTTCAGTTGTTTGCATATAACACCAAAGTAAACAAACAGTCAAGACGTAAAAATGTACAATTAACGCCAAGTGTATTGCTGCCTAAATGTTTTTTTTCGCCAAACAGCAGTTAGATTAAGACGCTAGAGCAATTTCCTCAACCACTCGACCTGTTATTATGCATACGCCATACCACTAAAACATAATTGGCATATTTTACCTTTTGCAACAATTGAGATAGTTCTTATGAAGTTTTCTTTTTCATGGATGCATAAACATTCAAAATAAAATAAGAAATTTCTTGATTTTTCAACTTTATATTGCTATTACTCTTCCATCATACTACATGAAACGTTAAAAATGTTTTTCTTTTACTTTTACATTTAGCTACATCCTTTGAGTGGTTTGTGCCATGATTAAAGAACTTTAATTAATCATTTCGATAATAAAAATATTTCTTGAAACCTTACAATATCTAGTTTCTGATGACGTATCCATGAAAATATTTTATTTCGCTTTAATTTGTCTCTAATCGCTCTTACATTTAAGGATAAGAAGGCAGTTTTTTTTGTTTATTTACGTCATATTTTTTGTTTTTCCTCTATTTCTTTCCTTTTTCTTCTTCGGTGTAGGATACTATTTGTAGGTACCATCATTTTCTTTCTCTTTGCGGTTATCTGGATTTATAACTACGGTGATGTTGTTGGCATCGGTCGAAGAAAATAAGAGATGTCCGATTGACGGGATTCCTTTGCTTCAAGCTCAATATAATCATCTTGGTGCAACAAGTAAATCCGCCAAAGGGAACCTATATATCCTTCGAATTCCAATAATGCCATCAATTTTAATTACATTTCGATAAGGTTCATTAAAGATCCGCACTTTGTACTTGTCCAAACGGTAAGTCATGAGTTTGTATAAAGATGGTCGTCGGTCCATTAGCCACGTAGGCGTCTTGTGAGGGTGTGGCTGTATTAGCGTACATCGTGATTCATCGATATGAATCTTTCCAATCAAGAAAAATTACAGATATTTTCCAGACCAATATACTGATGTCTCTCTTGTGGTTATATCGGCACAAAAAGGTGCCTGTAACGACATTGTCTTCCTCCGACTAAAAGAAGACAAAACTAATAGAGCAGTCTCTAGGGTCAACGATACGTCTTGACGTGACCTATGACCTCTCCTGACAATTGATTAGAGGCTTTTTGTTTTCATAGTGATATTATATCAAGAATAATTCCATCCATTTCCTCTACTGAATTTAAAGCGAAGGCATAGAGGGGACGCAGTCATGTCTTGTTTTCTTTCTTCTCCTCTAGTAAAGGGCATTTACTAGTCAAATTCAAGGTATAAAAAGAAAGGCTGCTGGATAACAGACAACTCATTTTTGATGACAATGACATGATCTCAATTGTTATTTGTATCATTCTTTTCTGGTAGAAAGGTACCGCTGCAGACTGGTGTATACTGTTGTCCTATCCTAATCTTTGTGTTTGTTAACGGATGTTGGGATTAATGTTTGTGTATTTCTGCTCATATGCGGGAAAATAGATTGAAATTGAATTCGTGTTTATATTCAGCCTGCATTTTGGTAGAGGACAGTCCCAATGTGGGTTTCGCAACTACGATCGAAAATATATACAAATTCCTTAATGCCAATGCCAACAAAATGAAACGAAGAACTGTCGACAAGATTTTTTGAATTTCACTTTCATAAATATCCCTCGGAGTAAAGAACACACTTTTTAAAGACCCATCGGTCATTTCTGCTTTGAATTAACTAGCTTTCGTATTTCATGCTACAAAGAATATCCTGTGAATTCTTAATCTGATAATTATTTTTGTAATGAGGAACACATTTTCTTTTGAAAATGCTTTTTTAAATTTATAACATGTATAAAGTAGGTAAAGAAAATGGTCCCGTCAACAAAATGCATGGCAAGCTTTTGCAAAAGTGCATAATAATGTTTTAGAATGTATTTGATTTAAGAAAATTAAAAGAGGAAAACGTAATTTAACTTTATCTGAAAATGGTTTATATGCGGGAAATGAGTTAAGCTTTTGTGTTAATTTGGAGAATTTTCTATAAGGAATGTTCAAGATTGTAACCACGTTTGTTGTTGTTTATAGTAATCTCAATGTTTTGTTTTTGTGTACAAAGTTGATTATTTTTATAAGATTTTAAATATAATAATTCTGAAGTTACATGATAACCTGTTACAGTGTTGTATGAGATCTCAGACTGTGAAAACACATGTTGATATGAACTGGATATGTGATATTACAAGTTTTTGTATTCGTAAAGACGCGGTCACACATAGGAGACGCATGGGGGACGCACGGCCAGCGGCTTGGAAATTTGCAATTTTGGCCAGTGCGTTGTCGTTCGCTAGGTGTGCGTCATCATTCGCTACTCATTCGTCGAGCGCGCTGGACCAACGCTGGACCAATGCTATGCACTCGTCGTCACTCGCTGTGTGCGTCTGGATTTTTTGAGCATGCTCAAAAGTGTGCGCGGAGCTCGACGCATGAATGTACACGCAAAAAGGACGCTAGACATGTGCGGAGCGCGCTAGACCAACGCCAGACATACGCGGAGCACGCGCCCTGTATACGCACAGCGCGCTCGCAACACGCTATGCATTCGGTGTCAGCTCGCTAGCTTCTCCCAAATCCTGACAAAAGTCGGGCTCACGCCTTTTTCCGATTTTCAATGCGCCGGCAGTGCGTCGTCTATGTGTGATCGGGCCATAAAAACAAACCAACCTTTGTCGTTCACGCGCTGGCTGTGCGTTGAGAACGCGGTGCATGCGTGGACCATTCGTCCAGCGCGCTAGCAACACGCTGTGCATTCGTGGAAGTTTTTAACATCTGCATTGTATGCGCCCTATATGCGCTCATCGCGCCCTATATGCGCTCATCGCGCTAGCAACACGCTATGCACTTGGTGTCCGCTCGCTGTAGCTTCGACAAAGGTCGGGCACACGACAACGCACTGGCCAAAATTGAAATTTCAATGCGCCTGTCGTGCGTCCCCCATGCGTCGTCTTTGTGTGACCGGGCCTTCTGGTTTTATACATTTATTACATGAAAATCAATCATTATGAGGTAGCTTTCAGCAAGTTCAATTAGCTATATCTGTTTGATTTATAACCTTTAACCTTATGAATCTGTCATGAAAGGAATTTTTTTCCAGGCGAGAAAGGAATTCTATTTAAGAACTGGCAGTTAGAGGTAGTCAAGCGTATGATGCATTATTGCATACATTTTCATTTATGATACACAGTCAATGGGGATTTATATTATTGCATGTTTTGGGGTTGCCTATTGAATGTATAAAATATAAATATAAATATATTGCATACCTGAGATGTTTGAATGTTAAGGACCCGGGCAAGGAAACGGAAAAGGGAGGTTGCTTAGGAAGAATCGGGGGAACTCTTCAAGTTAGTGCTAGGGTGCAGACGTTATATGCACGAGCTACATTTTAGTTAGTGAGGCAGGAGAAACATTTTCTTCTGAGAGATGTCCACGCCAAGGTGAGATGCGAGCCGAAGCTGCCATGTTTTCGATTAAAGTATTATACACTCGTCAATAAGGAGGTCGGCTTGCCTGCACGTTATCCGTGGTCAAGGAGCGGGGAGTCAGCGAGAGAGACATTACAGAACTGAGTTGCCAAGTCGACGGCGCTGTTTACCAAGTCTAGAGACTGGCCAAGCGACCCGGAGCTGTGAGGGACTCACCAGATGGAAGCTACCCTGTTTTAAAGTTATGTACTAGTAAATTTGCTTATGTTCTTCTGTTGATCTTGAACGCCACGATTTGAAGGCTGAAGATTGAAAATGTATTATACCTCTTTACAATTGTGTTCTGTTGTAGTTTCTGATAGTTTAAATAATTAAAAAGATTACTCACTTGACAGAATCATGTTAATCAAATATCAATATGTAAATGTCTCTGCAATATACGTAACAGCCTTTCACTTTTGTGCCATCTTAATAATTCATGAGATTTTGTTATATATATATTTGTTTAACTTCCTATGATCTCATTTGCCATTTCTCGTAGTGCTAGTCATGTATTAATCATCTGCAATGATTTTATCATAAAATAGATCAGTGATCGCGATGGCTATGTAAATTTTACAATTTTATTCTCTATTTTAGATATTTGTTAACCATGTCAACTTCAATTGTTTATAATTTGTTTGTACAGTCAC
Source organism: Strongylocentrotus pallidus (assembly GCA_030265145.1). Classification (NCBI taxonomy): domain Eukaryota; kingdom Metazoa; phylum Echinodermata; class Echinoidea; order Camarodonta; family Strongylocentrotidae; genus Strongylocentrotus; species Strongylocentrotus pallidus. The sequence continues at coordinate 1,688 of JARBES010084362.1, read as the reverse complement.
CTAATGAACAATAAAATGAGATTGTAACATATTTCACGATCACTTTATTTTTCAGTAAATATGATGTGTCATTTTGAAAACAGATTTTAGGGGTACGATGTAATTTAAAATAAAATTCCGGAATGGTGTGAACATCCTCAATCAGCCTTTTCTTTCTGCCAAGCATATTTGAAAGAAAAAAGAAAAAGAAATCCTTGAAATTTGAAATTTATTTGAAATTTATTTGATTTCCAGGTACATGTATAAACAAAAATAGAAATGACAACACAGAGCATATAACATTAAGAGTTACAAGACAGTGAAAATGCCACCAGCGGACGCCTGAGGATTACCTAAAAGAATTTCCATTCTGTCATGAGGTTCTCCACATCCACTGGTGTTACATATAAATAGATTTAAGAAGTAACGGTAAAATAACATAACATAATTCAAGTTCATCCATCAAGCATAATAGCTAGTAGAATGATTGCATGTATGTTGAACTTTGTGGCAAGAAGAAAATAACAATCATGTACGGCATGTAACGGTAAAATAAAATAACATAATTCAAGTTCATTCATCAAGCATATTAACTTATAGAATGATTGCATGTTATAGTTTCTTACATACAATATTCGGTGTAGTGTATACATACTTTCTATTTATATATTGTGTATGATCTACTCTAAATGCTGGAGATGACTTAACCGAATCATTTTTACATCATCTTCTCTGTTATGAATGTTATAGTTTCTTACATACGTTACTCAGTGTGGAGTATTTTCTGAATTACATTTTGTATAGTACATATTAAATGCTAGTTTAATAGTAAATAATGGTTTTATCGAATATTTCTTATGTTATATACGAATGACAAGGTAACTTGTGTGGTATATACTTACAGCATTCATCGTCAGATGCCGCAGCAGGAGTCACAATACACATTAAACAGGTGAACATCACCAACAGGCGCCAAAGATCATTTATAAATTCCATGTCGTGTGCAGCATTCGTTTGATCCGAGATATCCTAAAGCACTGTAAATCTCTCGACCAAAGTTGAATTACGCGTTCAGAATCGAATTCAAATTTGATTGTAACTACAAGCGCTGGTGTTTATTGTCACGAAGTTTAACCTCATTATAGAAAGGTAATTGGCTTTTGTATTACACTTACCTATCTAGATAGGGGAGGAGATGAGTTAGGATAGTAATCACATCCCTTTCCGGCACTTGTGCGATAAATGGTTTTTTTTTACTTTTCAAAGAGATTACGAGAGAATACGAGAGAGAGAGAGAAAGAGGGAGAGATTGAAAGAGAAAGAACGAGATTGAAATAGAGAGAGAGAGAGAGAGAGTTAGAGAGAGAGAGAGAGAGAGAGAGAGAGAGATAGAAAGAGAGAGACAAAGAGAGACAGAGAGAAAGAGAGACGGGGGGGGGGGGTGATTTTTGTTT
>JARBES010084239.1:0-15000 GCA_030265145.1 Strongylocentrotus pallidus | reverse complement strand
TATTGTCTTCATCGGTTTAGTTTTCTGGCTTCTCTGACTGGCGTGCTGAATACTTTCTTTTAAATCATGTATTCACAAGTAGAGGCTTAATCCATTTTATATTAGAAGTAAATGGGATTATTTTTCACTTCTTATTACTGAAATCATATTTTCCTTGAATTTACTTGCTCCAATTCTACCCTGAAATACAGTATTGTAGCTAGCTCATGCAAACCTAGCCAAGTGAGATGAAAATAATAAGAAGTATGAATATTACTTGGGCTATTAAAGTATGTTACTAAATTAGATTAATGGATGGTTTCAAATATATAGTACCGGTAGAGACAACTATCTTGAATTCATACCCTAGATGAGGCCTCGGGGTCCCTTCCTTTTAATATTATTTGAAGATACGCCAACATCAAATATTAACCCTTCAATTAATCACCTCGACACAAAAAACCCGGCCCACTGATCAGATCATCTGCGCCAACACTTGACATTTTAGCGGTCGAATTTCAGATTTTGTTTCCTCGCTCTCTGTCACACGCTCTAAGTCAATATTTGAGGATTGGTCCCTCTTTTAATAAGGAGTGTATTCAATGATTAACCTTGCAATGGTAGCTAGAGTTAGAGTTATTTATGGTATCTTTGAAGGAGGATTTGTTTGAATTATGTAATACACTCTCCATCTTAAATGTAATACATCAAGGAGAAATTCATCAGACCCGCTCGCTCGTTTCCTTCTCCATTTTCTCTACGTGCCCCATATGTTTGTTTTGTTTCGCCTTATGCAGCATGATAAATCTGATCAAGTTTTCTCCTGCTGTTTGGTTGTCTTGTATGTTTATCTTGAAAAGACATTAAGGCAACTCTATGTTAAGCTTCTCGCACTCAATCATCAGATGATATTTTGATCACTTTACTTTTCTCGCTTCTGAAATTCATGCATTTTCTTTCATTCGCCTTCCTCATGATATCCTAATTTCCAATGTTGATCCTCAAGATCAATTTTTTTCTTTTCCTTCTTGATCATCCTCTAATTTATAGTTTTCTTTTCAACTTTTTTTTATTATTATTATTATTATTAATATTTTTTTTTTTTTTTTGGGGGGGGCAATGTTTTTTGTTTCCTCAGTAGTTCCACCCTACCCCCAATAATACTTGCTGCATAGGCTTTTTGAAGTAAAGTATCAGGTCAGTTTGTACAGTGGACACTAAATGTAATTATATTGCGTTGAGCAAAGTCCAATAGCTATAAATGTAGCATAGTAATTACAGGTAAGTTGCCAAGGATCATATGTGGACCAAAATAGAGATGAAAGGTAAACCATGAAATAGTTGAAGACTGGAGAGCACATCATGTATGATTTTTCAAACGTGATGGTTTAACCTATTAACTGTCAGTTTGTAACCAAAATTATGCCCCATTATATTTGTTTTCAGTGACATATTTTAATCATGACATATTATGAGAAGGGGTGGGGGCTCAGTTGCATTGCCGATATTAAAGAAAGTGTGCAAGTCCACCTGAAAACCTGTACCTTTTTTGATAGTATATGATATAAGGAAAATGTTCTTTAATGTAAAAGGGGATTATATTCTTGTTGAATTCAGGGATAATTATCAAACTGAAAAAGATAGTAGGTCCTTGGGCACTCTAGTTCTGCAAGATGTGAATATTGTAAAAGTAGAAATATTTGCGGTACATTAATTTTCACGGATTTTGGGCTAAGATCAGCAAGCGCGAATTTTAGAACTCGCAAAAATATAAGCATGACTTCATATACATGTTTTGAACGGGCTGAATTGCGTGCAACGTGAATTTAAGAACCAGTGAATATGTTTTGGTGCTGCTCAGCGCAAAAAAAAATTATTCAAGCAAAAATACCAGCGTTTACAGTAATATGAACATGCCCCTTGAGCCTTCCCCCCAGAATGAAATGTGCTATGTGAATGCAGACGGCCTCAATATACCTGTCAAGTACAGATATATCACTACCCACTGTAAGAGGGCTTTTAATTGAATTGGTGAAAGCTCTGCTCTGATTTAGCCAGGAGTCTTGGCTGATAAATCAACCTGTGTGCAGATACATGAAAGTACTCGCTGGCTTCGTGTTTAGGAATACTGTACATTGATCGCTCAAAAGGTCACCGTCTATCTTGAATGTCAAGTCGTCCATTGTTTTTTTTACGTGAGTCTATCGCTTCCCAATTAGCGAACATAAAACTTGAATTGCATGGGCACCCGTTAATCACTCGACGCAATCTTATCCTGCCGTTTCATATGATGTTCCAACACTTGCTCTGGCTATACATTTGGTCTGGGATTTATTTTGTCATGGATGTAAGATTAGAGTTATAGATGCAATTAAGTTTTAGGATAGGATCATGGTTAGGATATAAGTGTAGCAATCACCTAAAAAAAAGTAATATGGTGGGACACAATCTTCCGCGTCATCTTAAGTAACACCAGTGTTTAGTCGATCCGAAGCGATGCATTATGGAAAAAATCAACAAAAATATAAACTCCTGCATTGTTGTACTGCATACCCTAGGAGATAAGGGGATCCAATCATAATTTTTGGTGGGGAAGGTGTGAAAAGATTATCCAGGGAAACATTTTGCGCTGATTCCAAAAACTGATATCAGTCTCATTGACCATACTCACGCTTTGGTCATCTGGGCCACTTTTTGGCTGAAACCGACCATTACGGTCACTTTTGGTCAGGGGGGTATTTTCCAATCATTATTATCAGCAAAGGAGAATGATTGGCCTATTCTATGTAAAAATGTGCCCTGACGCTAGAAAAAGCGGTCAAATTAACCCCCATTAACAAAAATATGATCATTTTTTCACTCTTTAGCCAAAAATTGGAACATCAATATTTGCAGCTCATATTTTGATTATAATAAATATAGCAACATAGAACCCCAAACATACAGGGCAAACCAGTTTTGGGTAATCGGTAGACTTTAAGTTTAGGGATTGAGGTATGAATTTGGCTTGTGTAGGGAATTCATCACAGAGCAATTGTCACCACACCTGTGTGTCATGGAACCTTACCCTCTCCTAGATTGCTTCTTCATGACATGACAAAAAGATGAAAGCAACTTTGCTAGATTATTCAACATTATCCAAGCATTTGTTACAATGCATGCCAATATTTTCTAAGTGTGCCAGAAAATTAGTTCAATCTATGCGTACATTCTTGTATTCAGCATTGTCATTTGTTTGACAATATAACATGTTTTCTGGCACCTATCACTTGAGCAGCCATTTCTTAAAGCCCTTACAATAGTGATAGTTCTTTAACCCCCTGCCGTGTAACTCATGTACATGCGACTTATAAGCATTTGTTTCCAACAAACTTTTCAATACTACAATTATGCATTTTATTTCAATTTTCGATCGGCATGTACCGGGTATATCTTTTATGGGAACCTATTTTTTGTAATGCATACAAATGTTTCTATAAGAGGAAATAAGACACTTTCTTAATTCATATGAGTCTCATTCACTTTCAAGGGCAGGTTCCTGCCAGTTAAAAGCATGAGAGAAGAACTTATATTGATTTTAAAGTATACCAACACTTCTCTTGCTCAATGCCCTTATATAAAATCATTCAATTATGATTCATTCCCTGATGATAAAGCATAAATATAGTAAACATATATATAATACTTTTTCTCATTGCATCTCTTGGTTTTGTTATATTAGACCAGAAATGGAAAATCTTTTTAAAAACATGGGATAATCAATCTTGGGCACCAAATCTTTGAGTCACTCAGTTTTCATCTCTTGAATTATGATGGATTTGCAATCATGATAAGTCAGAATATGACCTTGCAGAAAATTGCATCACATGATCAACGTTTCCTGGACATATGATGAAATCAACCAAGCAAAAGAGACTGAGAGCAGTTCAGACTACAAAAAATATGTACAAAACTGCATTAAAGGAACTTTGTATGAAGAATCTTGATACAGCAAAAGGAGCGTTCAGAAAAAACCATTGTATAAAGAAGCGTATAGTATAATTAATTTTGAAGAAGTCAACTGACATAAAATCTGGCAGTATGTAATCATCAGTGCGGGCTCATAATAAACCCTGCCCACTTATACAATTTTTGTATATTACGTTTCAGACTAGAACGGGACCCTCATTCTTAATCAAGTTTTTGTTCGAAATGACGCTCAAACATGTGTTTCGTCATACAACATTTCTTTAAAAGATGTTCTGACTAGAAAAAAGGTAATTACTAATATGATATAGCAATATGATTCTGGTATAGGTATACAATTCTCATAAAGCTATATCATGAATTATCATAGTCTGATCGCAGGGGGAAAACGAGATGACATCTGTCAAAAAAGCATTTTCTATCATTATAGCAATGTTGTAACTCTTCCATTAGTGGTTCCTGTGGAGGAAATAGTTGTGCAATAGATAAAGATTTCTGACGAGAGAATCTGAGGAATGATGTTTCTTTTCATAGTTAAAAATTTGCTTAGGAAGTTGTCAGCAGAATTTAAGATTATTCACTCTATCACCATTGCAATTAGTGGATTAGTTGAGATCTGATTGATGAATTCAAACACTTTTTTTTTCTTTGAGAAATATTTGGAGATCTGTGCTAATTGATGGTTGTATTAGCGTTTCATTTGAGAAACTGACAAGATCAAACTTTAAAACTTTGAGGAATTCCTTGACTTAAAAATTGTCTTTCTCTTTTCATAGAAACATTAGACTTGCTTTACTCATAGGTTACCAGTGATTTGTTGAATCCTGTTTAATATGTAGCATCTATTACTATTTCAAAATCAATGATAAATACAAAGTAGTCAAAATGCTTTAAAGGAAATAAGTTCAATTTGAGGTGAGACATTTATTTCTTGAAAATTCTTTGCAAGAAGAAGGTATTTTAGTGTGATAACTTCTATTCAGAACTGTTTTTGGATTATTTAGAGAAAAGGAAATATTATTTTCTAAACTGCATCAGTCTTTGAAGTAAGCATTGTGGCTTGGTGGTAGAGCAGGGTCGTCTTGCATCCAAGAAGTTCTTGGTTCAAAACCAAGTAGATGTACTAGTGCCCTCTGTTAAGGCATTTTCCCTCAACTTTTGAGTACCGGTACTGTAAAGAGTCCTGTGGATAAGACTCAAAGCCCAAGGTCCAATATATATGTTTTATCTTTTGTAAAATAAGCATCAACAAAAATCAACAAATGACAATCAAATCTAATGTTTATGGAAGTCAATATTCCATTCTTCATTGTTATCCTATTTTTACTTATTTTAATTGTCAATCTTATTGCTCTACATGGTTGCCTTATATGCTATTAACTTCTGTGCATTTTTCTTTTTGGATGTTGTTTTTTGACCTAGAATTTCATTCTAATTATGCTTTAAACTATCATTATTTTAGATATTGTGCTGTTGGCCAAAGTCTCCAAGCATTAATTAAGCACAAGGGCAATAAAGTCAATTGTGTTACCTTCCCCCTTTTTAATTGATTCTTGGCATTATTCCAAGAAAAATGTGATGTAATTAAAAAGAGTGCTCTATTTATCTATTCTTGTATGTCAGGCACAGATATGACTCCCAACTTATCCTCAATAGCAAGATGAAATATTCAAGAGAGATTATATATTTATATGCTTCTTATGCTAAGCATGGTGTCAAAAAGTATCATTTTAGCATGGATGCAAAATGTATTCTAGATTGCATCTTATTTTAACCATACTGAAAAGAGACTAGTGAGATTACTGACTGTTCAAAGTTTCTAGTTAATGAAAATAAAATGGGGGGAAAAGTCACAGGTTTAGTCAACCCTGATTTTTTTTATCAATATGATGATGTTTTGGAACATGTCTAATTTTACTGTTGTTTATGATTATATCTTGAGGATATTGTGAAAGACGTTTGATTTGTCTTTATAGTTTCCTGCATTACTGTAGGTTTAGATATTTAAGGTCCTATCTCTAGACCCATAGTAATTTATTTCAGCTCATTCAACGACAAAAAACACAGGGTTCCCTATAGTATCAACAGACTTGTAAATGGGCACATCCAATGTATTTTGTCCTATCTGTTATAGACATCAAAGTTTCTAGTAGACTATACTAATGATTCTACCATGATGTCCTTCTTACAAAAGCTTGGATCAAATAAAATAACATGAAAAATAATGCTTATGATGATAACATTTATTCATCTGCACTCTTGGTAATATATGTAAGGACAGAAAATCCCCCAATATAACTTGCCTCATTACATATATCACCAGACAAAGGAGCTGTGGTATTAAGACTAGCTAGCAGCTGCAAGCAGCCACTCAGACTATTTGTCAGATTGAGATGCTTGTATTGCAGATCACAATACTGCTCTAATTAATCCCCTCCAAAAGTTAGATTCAGTAATACTAGTACTTGAAACCTCTTTTTATGACATTTGGTCAAATTTGCCATTTCCTGTTGGGTCTCTTATATCAAACAGACAACAGCAGATGTATTGTGATATATTACTGAAATTGTTGACCTTTTTATGACTTGAATCCATAATTTGGTTTAGCTCGGAAAACAAGTGGTTGGGTACAGTGAATGAATTAATTGGTCATTGAACGTGTACCAACTCAGAAATTGCAGTCAAAGCCGGTTCAGAATATACTTTTTCTGATTTCCTTTTAATATTCTCTGTGTGTTTATTAAATTCATTCTATTTGTGATTGTGAATGAAGTATAAGAATTTCTGATATTGTACAGGGAATGATTGTTATACTTTTTGTTGTTTTTATCATATTAAAAGTATTGAACTTGCATGCTGCTTGTCTGTAAGGCAGAGCAATTAAATTTGAATTATTAATAAAACACCAATTGTTAGCTTTATAAATGTCATCAATGAAAACTTCAGATTAAGTGAAACGTATCCTCCATTGCTGGAAGTGGGGTTAAATAAGTTGGGCATATCTCTATTTCATTTGTAAACTTATGTATTGTAATATTTTTCATAATCATTATTATCATTAAGAGTTAACAACAACAAAAAAGCATAACTGTACAGCTAAGGTGCCCATAGACATTACTTTGAACATCCTTTACATTGCCACATATACACCCTATCAATGAGGTGTATATTAAAATAAGTTGGGGCACGTTTTATTTGTTTTTATAAACTTTGTATTATAATTATTATCATAATTATTTTCATAACTTGGTTTTTGTGAAGTGAAATGAGTGGGATAGGAATTACAAGGAAAAACTTTACCTAATTGGCATTCTTTTCTTATTCATCCCAAATAATCTTGTATGACCTATCTACATAACCCAGATGTGACACTCACAAGAGTAGCAATGGCAAAAAAAAAAAAATTATTGAAAATAGTTGGTCCTTTGCATGCATTTGTGAAATTGTTTTCCTCCTACATTTAACCTGATTTTGAACCAGAACAATGTGTGTAGGCTTGGCCGGATATACCATAAGTCCTATTAGCATTGTGGGGAACAATAGTCAGAATCCCATGCCAGTCTTTATGTGACAAAACGCCTCCCCAAATCCAAACCAATTTTGTAACAAATACTTGTCTGAAAACCACACTGTTCAGGCTGACTGATTAACATTGACTTTTAATGGCATTGCACTTATTTTTCTCTGCCCTGTAAACAAAGGACATATTAAATCACCCTTTTTTTTCTTCTCTTTGCCAAATTGAGGATTTTTTGTATTATTAGCGGTTGTTTTAGGATGGTTAGGGTTGAAATGGGATAGCATGTTGATTTGTCAAAATACTCCCACCTCACTGTTCAAAAACCAAATAATATTTACGTTATTGTAATACGTATTTTCTGCAACCTGTTAAAAACCTGAGCTAAATCGGGCCCAATTCTGGAAAATTTGTAAATAACAATGGAATAGAATGTGACAATCAAGTAGTTATTGGGGTATATCTGTTTTAACTCTTTTCATTAGCATTCTTTCTAATTTGTATCTCTCTTTCCAAATTTAGGAGGATCATAATGAGGAACTTTTGACTTGCTTTTAAATTACGTACCGTACTCTCTTCATAAATTTCTCCCTTTCACAGCATTAAAATGTCTTTCAATTTATGATGAGTAGTATCACACTACAACTTGATTTTCTCCTTTTTTTAGTAGCTTCTAACAGAAATGTACTTCTGTTGGAAATATAACTGTTAAGGGATTTAATTGGTCTACAAAATATGTCAAAAGGTTTCATGTACCTGATTTGTTTTGCTGTTACCTTTAGTTTTATGTATGAAGCTGTACAAACTGAAATGATGCACCCCTCCCCCTCTGCGATTGACTTAATGAATAATGTCTTTATCAAAAACCTTGTATACCAATATTTGTATACCAAATCACAAAACAATCACAGAAATGCATCCCCAAACTGTTCCATTTGCCATTCGTTTTTCTTTTACCTTAGCTCAAATTTACAAGTTATGTAAGGTTAATAAAACAGAAACAGCCCCCCCCCCCCCTCCAGGTACCCCTACCCCTCTATGACTAATTCAATGAATAATCCCATCTATTGAAGTTCTTTGGATCCACATTCGGCCAGGTGTTTATCAACACACCTATTCTCACCTCATCTAGGTGTCTCTTCACTAGTTCTTAATCCCCATTTTAAGACTACTATCCCAATCTGAGATTATGAATGGTTTTAATTGCAAGAGCAGTCTAATCCTCACCTTTCAATCAAGTTCTTATTCTGTTCCTCCATCAGACAAAAGAACTTCTGCCCAGATCCTGGACCTTCTTTAGAACTAATTACTTTTTTAGTCCTAAAAAGTAGATCTTTTGAGTTTGCTCCTCATTGGGGAAACCATTTTTGAAAATATGAACAGTTTTTAGATCAGGTTGCATGTCTGATAATGTATTCATATTCAGTGATTATGATAATAATGATATAATCCAGTACCAAAGAGAGAACTTTGATCCTGGACTATCTTCAGAACTTGTACTTGAGTCTTGGAAATAGACCTTTTGAATTAGCTCCTCGTGGACGTATGGAGATGGGGGGGGGGTCTGCTTTAAATTAAAATTTTGAAAAGACGATTGATCTGGATTACTTCATTTGCAAGTGTAATACGATTTTCATAATCAGTTTCAAAACGGTTACATGTTCAAACCAGAGAAGCTGTGACATAAAACTGGTGATTATTAAATGAGCGCAATATTCATTGCAAGAAATTTCACACATTGATGAAACCTTTGTGTTGTATTAAAAGTGATTCAGTTATTGAGCATAAAACTAAAAATCTAAAACTCTCCACAAATTTCAAAAACAATTTAGTTGAACAACATTTTTTGGTTTTGATTTAATCAATCTTGTCTGCTCCTGATGTGACCTGACCCAGCCTGTTTCAAGTGTGACCCCTATATAGAAGGGGCTTATTACCTGTAATAGTATCTGTACATGCATATCACGTAATAAGATACAAGTATATGGTTTCAAACTACTGGTTGCCCAATTTAGGTCATTTTCTGATGCTGACAACCCTCTTACCTTAATACCCATAATCCTCTTATTTATTTTAAGTCCTGAAATTAGCTTGAATAGTGCCTCTATCTTTATTATGCGCACTTCCTCTGTCCCCTTTTATTCATAACACAGTAGGGAGTCCCTCAGATGTACAATGTCAAGTCCATGTAATTCCTTTCATAATGGTTTTGTGGGTCGATCCTTTTCTCCTTAGCCTCTATTATTGTGAGATTTAAAAGGTCCTAGCTCTCCTGTCTTAATCAGCTTGTTATCAACCCTAAGAGTTGGTCAGTACTCTGGTTGTTACAAGATTATAGACCAGGTCCTTAAGTGTCCAGGTAACTGCAATAATCAGTTAGGCACCATTGGGCTGCCCAGGGAGTGTGATATATTACAAGCCAGTTGCCATTCTAACTTGTATGCTCTAGGTCTTGTAAATAGATCTGAAGATCTGAATGGTATAAGCCTACTGACTAGTCAAGGGTAAGACACCTATCTAGTAATGGCAGATCAGAGTGTCATAGGCTACAGTTCTTTTCAGCAAAGCATATTTAAGCTTATCAAAATATTGTAAACAGGATATTGCATCGCATAATGACTGTTCATATTTCAAACATGGAACACTCTATTGGAACACGAAAAATCCATGGACTAAAGAATCTTGTACTTTTCATGATGATCTCTTCAGTTCAAGGCCATTTGCTTTAAATGGGTAATGATAGTTTGTCGTCTACTGACTCTCCAGACTTACTCTTTCTCAAATAAAATTCTCAAATATTAACGAACATTTGATCAAGTGGGTTGGCTTTTCTCCAGGTTGTTTCATCCCTTGGAAGTTGCCACATTGTTCAAGGGAAAACCCCACATTTTACTCAAACATACAGGCTACCCTTATTTCCAGGAAATGCCCCCCTCTCGATCCTTTGATGATATCTTCAGAATATGGGATTTGTGCAGGACAGCTGATAATGGTATGACTAAATATTGTTGAAGTGTAATGTAGCGATAAAACATACGCATAAAACAATATATTTAACCGCTTGATAACATATTACAAATTGGTCTTAGCTATAAAAACTTGTTTACTCAAATTGATTTTGAAACATTTTATTGCCCTTGCAGTGCAAAAGATCAAATGATCATGTTATCAATTTGATGGCATATTACTCATGCCATTATAGGCCTATATGTATGACTAACAGATTTAACAACCCTACGCACTTGTTATTTGAGATTAGTAAGAAAAGATTTATTTTGATGTAATTTGATAATGCCATTTACGACTACTGGCTCCAATTTCACTTACCTAGGGAGAAAAGTTTTGATAAAACCTGTTTTGCAATCAAGATAAAAGTTTTTTGAGATTACCGATATCACTCATTGGAGAGCATTGACATTTGGGAGTATCTTAATAGTGATTCAAGGCAAATGATAAATCCATTCACTATCTGATTAGGTTTGTATGACATGACCTATGTCAAGTAGATTACCAAGAATCAATCATTGCTCCTTAGGTTCAGGTTAAATGGTGATACTCAGATGACAAGATATGCATTTTGATATCAAATGATGGCTACATGGCAATGTAAGAGGAAGCGAGATGCTACTGTGTTTCTTTTTTAATAGACGAAGGGAAGATGAAGTGATAAACATACATAAAAATGACAAAAGGTGATGAAGACTGCTAAGACATTAGTGATGAAGGAAGCATTATATCAGACAAAGTTAAACATCATTCTTTAAATAATACCTGAAGGTGGTGGGAAGCAAGACAATACGTATGCATAGAAATCCTGTTATTCGTGTTCAAAATAGTATCGGCTAGTTTTCCATTCTTGTAATAATGTTGATATGTTTTCTTTAAACTGTCAGGGATGTATTATTGTACTGTTAAATTAGAAACCAAACTACAAAGCTACCATGCCAAAAAAATTATACCTTTAACAGGTAAGACAGAGATGAAGTGCGGTAACAACACAAGGGGACGGGGGGGGGGGGTATAGTGCACCTTTGAGTCATAACGTAACCTTAGAAAATCAATATAATGCTCATCTTACAGGTGCTTCTGGATGGATTAAAGAAAGAGCATAAGTCTTGAAACTCACTGAATATTCTGAAAGAATCCTTTCTCCTTGTTTCCTATTCGCCCGCCTCTAAACCTCTTCAGAATCCACTTTCTATTTTGTAGGCCATGTATAGTGAGAGGGGTGGTAGGTAAAATATTGATCAGGTCCGGAAGTTTCATCTTAGCTTCATCTTCAAACCACAATGGGAAGGCTTAGTCATAAGGCCCTTTTAGGTGTATTTAGGCATGTCTTGTTTGGTAATGTCTGCCATTCTAACTGCCAACTTTGTAAGTTGTGGGCAAAATTTTGAGACTTAATTAAAAGATTGTATTGAAGAAAGTATACTTTGTTATGGTATGTTGTTGAATACCAACACCAACTTGATGACTTGAGCTGCAATCTATGTTTTACACCAAAATCAAATCAAATCCTATGCAGTGGGTTAGCTATTCCAGTTTTGCTCTCCAGAAACTTAGTTTGACATATATCTAGCAATGATAAGACGATGAAGATGATGTATTCTTGTATATAATGCCTGTATCTGCCTGTGCTAGGTACTCATCATCATGTGATATGTCAGTCAGTGTTAAATCAAAGTTTCTTTTATCTCCTTGTATTCTTTTGATTGTATCTTATGATATTAGAATAGAGATAAATCATCAAATTAAAACAAAGATTTATTTGAATGAGATTGAAAAGAAAAGAAACTGATGAACATCATGGTTTTTAAATAAGAGCAGTGATCGAATAGTGTGCATTTAGAACAAGTCTACAAGTACATGGTGTTGGCCAATTCAATCTGGGCCCTGTTTCATAAAACTTGTTATCATTAATAAGTGCCAGAGATATATGTCATATCTGCTCATAGCCAATCGAGTGGAAGGATTTCAGTAGCTTATAACAGTTCTTGTTATCAATGTTTTGTGAAACAGGGCCCTGATTTAGAGGCAAGGTACAGAGCTGGTAGTCGAGAAGAGGCACTCAGCTTAATTCACATGACATCGTTGGTGGACATGGTGTACCTGATGTGGTTATGAGACAAGGACTATAGGGGAAAAGCCTATTTTTAGCATTGCACTGTAGGTTTGGAATAAGTGTAGGTCAGATATCAAAATCCTTAGACTGGTCTTGCTACATCACTAATGATATGTAAAAGGGATAATTGAAGCTGTCGATCCATATTCCACTATGCACGAAACTCTACAGGTCAATCCCCCCTTTTCATGTATCCTTCCAACATCTATACAAACAGGGGTCACCCCCTCCTCTCGTACAATACCCCAATCTTCTTATGAATGTCACCTTTCTGCCTCATTGAGTCCTATCTCCAGGCTCTTTATGTCTTTCATGTCCTGGTTCTATAAAGGGGGCTGATTAACCCAGAGAACAATGATCCAACCCCCATTTTGGCCGGGTATGAACCCCCTTCTGTTTCTCCATTGATTCTTGTGTCTCGCCTATGGCTCTGTTCAACCTGTTTACGCTCTAGTTACGTTGTTATATCAAGCTTCATGTGCTACATTGTTTGTGCCCCTTTGTTAATCTAGTACTAAAGTGACACCATGAAGGCCATATGTAGTTTAATGGTATCTCAGTGCTGTTTGAATCCACATTGTAGAATAATTACTTCATTAGATAAATGCAAAAGCGATAGATACAAAGTGAAAAAATATGATGAATTCGACAAGTAAGTCAACAACAAAATGCTAATTACCCCTATTCATTATTGTGTTTTTAGCTCTGCTATAATATCTGTACTTGTCATTCAGATGTAGGAGCCTACATGTGTATCCAGTATATAAATAAATACGTTACTGGGCTTTCTCAGTATTTTTTTTTGGGGGGCTCTCTCTTTTTTGGGGGGATTTTTTTAATTTTTATGTTTTAGAGAATACCCATTGCATTTTTAATGGAGATAGATAATATTTTGAGTAAAATAATTATTCTTTTATTTCTATTCTTTTTATTCTCATTAGGGAGAATTTTGTATGCAATAACAAAACTACAAACTTGCTATGTTTACATTTGCACCCTTCTTTGGCTTAATTGTGTTAGATTGTTCAAGAGAAACAATTCTTTTCTCTCAATATAATCTTGTTAAATTGACAGATATGATTTATTACATACAATGAAAACAAAAACTACACAACTTGCTATTTGTGTGTAAGTAACTAGCTTTCTTCAAATGAGGAATACATTTTTCTCTATAAATTTTTCAATGAGAGGTGATACAGTAAATTATAAAAGAGCAATCACATTTTTGTTGCTCAGGAACAACGCTCTCAAACTGACAGATATATGATTGATGCTTGCACCATTATAGACGAAGGTCATGTGAAATAAGAGCTAAGCAAGCAATTGTTCAAGTTTATGTTCCATTTTTGTGGTGTGACATGAGTCTCACAAATTGTGGTTTTCATTGAGGACAATAGACAACAATGCCGATCGACGGGGAGTATTTGACTTCTGTTTGGATAAGAAATAGAGGTATTCAGAATTGCATGAAATTGATTCTTGCCAGCATAATCAACTCGTAAATGTTTTGTCAAAAGGCTAGAAATATCGTACCGCCCCCAGATTGGTCAGACGCAAACATGAATGAAACCCAGTGAGAAGCTAGATATGTGTTGGTGTGAGAAAGGGACAAATTTCAAACAATGTTGAAGTTATTCCTTTGTTCTTTTTCTCACCAAAAGGCCTTGATTTGCAGACGACTACAGTCCAATATTGTCAGTTGGAAAAGGCGCGTTCTATTCTTAGCAAATGGCGTTTCAATGGAAGAGTAATTTTGACTTTTGTTTTCATGAGGCTGAATTCAGCTGTCATTGGTCTTGTTTGTTGTGTATGACACTTGCTTTGAACCTGTCCTGTTTTGAAATTTGCATAATATTTGTTTGATAGCCTGTATGAATATAAAAAAGGAGTACCGGTATCTTTATGGTAATTGATATTGAAGTGATAAGAGATTCCATAAGTTGAATGTTATTTGTATCGAAGTGTGATTATTTAAATAGAAAAGATATTGTCTGAAATGATCTTTAAAGGGGCAATATCATTGCTTTGCTGCTTTTTTTCTTCTGATAAAACAAGAAATTACATTTTCACAAGAATTTAAATTTTCACTCAGTACATCTGTGGCAGACAATTTCAATTATATGAAGAAGGAATGAATCATTTATATATTCAATACAATATATAATAGATAGAATTTGAATTAATAAGATTTTATCAAACAATATTGTTTTACAAGAATCCTGATACAATGGCTTTGCCTTCTTGGCGGATAACATGCAGAGTTGCAGACCATAGAACATACATACGACGAACGGACGCCGCCGCACAAGCAACCCTTGGGGCACTACTCCTACAATGTAAATTATGCCAAGTGGAAGTTTGCTTCATTAGGTATACGCAACCTTGTGTGATCCGCCTTTATTGTACGTGGTTTAGT
>JARBES010083211.1:0-10432 GCA_030265145.1 Strongylocentrotus pallidus | reverse complement strand
GGCACCAATTGGAATATTCATGTGCCTTTCAGCAGCTACTGCATGGATGTACTTGAGTAATGCTTTCATTATTGTTGTCATAGTTACGACTTAGAGCGCATTTCTAATGAATAGTAATCAATTCATTCATTTTGAAGGGCCAAATTGCAGGTATGTAAAGCTGAGCATGATTTGTCTGATGAATTTTCCTATCGTAGTGCCATCGGTATGAAAGCAATAAAAATATTAAGCTTTCCTCATATTTAAAAGAAACATTTAGAAATAAGATGAGCCTTTTAACTACTGTATATATGCATATTGTGAACCATCATTCCTTGAAAACAATTTAACTGAATTCTATGAACTATAGAATCTAATAGATATTTCAGTCTTAATTTTATTCTTCATTTCAACCTTCTTTGTCTCTGATTTTGATTGACATATTAAAAAGTGACAGTTTCAAGAGAATGTCGAATTTCAGAGCAGTTTTGTTTAAATAGTCTTCGATGCACACTTGATATGAATGGACGTCATTTTGAAATCTTATAGAAATCAGTAAAACTCTGAGAAAAATAGACAAGGACTGAGAGTGATTTGCTCTGTAAACCCTGCAGAAAATCCTCTTTAGATATAAAAAAAGGAATTGCTAAAATGATAAAATTCCAGACTGGAATATACGAACATGTAGCTCCGATTATGAGAAGCTTTTCTTATTGTTACCATGGTAAGATGATTTATTCCTTTAAGATGGTTTGGGTTGAGACCTGAAGGGATGGGAAATCAAAAATGAGTCACCACATCGTCTGCTAGAAAAGCCACAGATTTAAAAATCCTTTGTTTCTAATTTTGTTATTGAAATATTGATTAAATGTATGCTTTCAGGAGGTTTAATGCTGCACAAAATCTCTCAACACGATAGTTAGACTCCAGAGAGTTAAATGGTTTACCCCTTTAAGACGGTAAGCATTGAGACCTGTAAGGATGGCAAAATCAGACAAAAGTGATTCCCCACATCGTCGGTGGCATTTTGGGTATTCCATCTTGATGACTAAACCTCTCCTTCTCCTCCATCTCTTACTCACCGAGTTCCTCATCATCATCATTTGAAGGAGAGGTCCTCCATGCAATTGTCCATCTGTATCTTACAATTGAGTGCTACACACGCAAGCTACATATATCTCAATATATGGTTACACACGTTTGCTTTCCACATTGGAACTACAGTACTAGAATACATAGGGATGGTGCCCAATTCAAGTTCCCTTGAAGAAAAACAAAACAAAAATATTCTGTATGGATCTCCAAATGGCTCCTGAGTATCCCTCTTTTTTTAATTGCTGTTATATAATTGGAAAGTTGTGTTGTATAAAGAACTTTTGATAATTCAATTACCGGTATGTGGTCTTTAGAGGCGTTGAGAGTTGAAAGTTTCAGACATGCTGTAAGTCTATGATGTAATGGGGGATATGCGATGAGATCACCAATACTATTGGTCACTGCTGTTTAATTGCGCACCTGTTTTTTCCCTCAAAATTATGCAATAAGGACATTGACTAAATCAGAGTCTATACTTTTATTGATATGCATGGTTCTGGTTTGCGAGTACATGTACGCTCAAAGAGTACATGGAAGTTTTGCTCAGGAGGTACAATGGCGCAGTGGTAGAGCAGTTGTCTCGTAGCTGGGAGGTCCATGGTTCAAAACCAAGTTGATGCGGTAATGCCCTTTGGTAAGGCATTAATCCTCATTACCAAGTCCCTCCGTGAGGAAAAGCCCTCAGTCGTCTGATTGGTTACTTGAAAGCATACTTATGCTTTCTTAGCAGTCAGGTTTAACAAACAAACAAACAGTAGATGCTAAAAAAACAGTCCTTTTCAGGACTCCCCAATCCTCCCCCCTCTCTCTCACATGGTGCAACCGTAAACCTACTGTATAAACCAACAGTAGTAGTTTTGAGATGGGGATGTTTTAAGAGGTAGGTCTGAGAGTGGGAGACTACATGTAATGCTTTAGGGGCAAGTTAATGAGTGTTGGACGGTGATTTGGCCTCCTGAACCTGACAGTGCTAAGTGAATGATGAGTTTGACAGTGATGGCCAAAACATGGATGGTAATTATCACAAGTAAGGTGAGAGAAATTCCAGGATTTTCTGAGCAACATGACACTTTTGGCAATTAATGACCCTCCTTTGTCAATCTTTGCACAGTGAGTAATGCGAGTGACAGTGATGATGATGATAACATGGGTCGTGTTTATGATAATTAAAAGAGATGGGGAATCCTGGATTTTGTGGCCCCATTATATGGTCCCTTTTCACTGATATGCCTCCTACTCTCATCATGTGTGTATTGATCAAACAGAGCTACATTTTAAAGCCTCACTGCACTACTTACTTGCGCCCTCCATATAGCAAACAATGCCTAATCGGTGCCTGTTGGTCCCCAATGATCCCCTTTTTCTTATGTTAATTGAGAGCTGATTTGATGAGATAACCACATGTCTGTGACTTTGCAGGGAGGTCTAATCCCCCTGGCCAAACTAGTGCAGATGGGCTTTGAGTTTGTTTTGGGTATATTTACGATCAAGGGTTTATCTTAATCAGATATGAAAGCACTGAGTGGTCAATTCGTTTTCTTGAATTGATTGGTAATTGACCGCACTGGAAATGGTAGCAGCAATGGAGGTGAGAACAACTATACATTGTCTATGGTTTACACTCTAATGCTGGAGTTTGCTATCTGAAGTTAACTTGTAAAAGACTCAAAAGAGACAGCACAGCTCATATTTGGGTGTCAACAACCCACTTGCTGGCTTATGCTACGTTCACAAATGTTCGTACGAACGATAATTTCGTACGAATCTCCCTGTTTTTCCATTGTCTTCCTGAAGTCCCATTGTCTGAAAATCGTTTGTAGCAGTTCGTAATGGCATTTGTGACCGAGGCTTTACATTTACATTGTATGATGTATGTATTGTACTATTCTGCAAGCACTTCAAATGAGCACTGAGGTTTTACTCCATTGTATTACATTCATACTTCATAGTCCTGCCCAGTATCATCTAAATAATGAGGGCTTACAGATACCATTCAACTCCTAATTACTCTCAGCTACATGCTACTTATTACACCTTCAGAATATGTGCCATTCTCAAGTTTAGTCACAATAAGACAGCAGATAATAGCTAATCTCATCTAATCCTCTTATTGTGTCTTCATTCATAAGGGTTTTATTGTGTCATCCATCGTAATTTACTCACAATAGAAAGTGTTCAATAACACTCTTCACTTATAGTCTACTCAATAAAGAGGTGATAAGTGGTGCATTTTTGTTGTGCTACTGTTTCTAAATGCTGGTACAGGCAACAAAAGAGAATTATCTGGGCCATTAACTCACAAAAGAAAGAAGTGAAACACAAAAGGTAGTTAACTTTTTGAGGGTTGGCTGTACAGGTAGTGGGATTTGCTAGTATCTGGGCAATGTAAGAAGTAGGTGGAGCTATTCCAAGAAAAGCTGTTATTTTATGACAATATTTTGACACTATTATTTGTGGGTTGGGCTGTAAAAAAAGCTGCAGGTAAAGACTAAAGAAAGTGGGAATAAATATATTTTCTGCAGGGTACCTTTATGAAAAATCTCATCCAGGAGTCCAAATATACATTTATAAGCATCCAGTTCTCAATGCAGTATTTCAGTTCAAGACAATGGCTTTTTAGGATATTGGAATATCAAATTATGGGCAAACTCTTGAAATATTTTCTGTATTCCTTGCACCTTCAGGCTCAAGAGGCTGTGAACAAAATGATATTAATATGAAATATCAGCCCCCCTGAAACAATTTCCAAATTCTCATTACAGTTTGGTAGCTCAAACAATAAATATTTGGATGAGATGAGGATAGTAGGGATGGGCTAATTTGGCTAGCAATCTTTATTTCTTGAGGATGCAAATCTTCAATCTTAAGCCACATGCTTGGAAATAGGGCCATCATCAGCCCATCGTCTGCCAGACGATTGAAAGGAATTTCAGCCATGGATTTCCCTCCAAATGATGATCATAATTCAATTTACTGTCTGTGAAGAGAGGAAGAGAGAGAGGGGAGATGGTTAAGGCTGAGAGGGAAAGAGAGCGAAAGAGAGAAGGAGGGAGAAAAAGAGAGAGAGGGAGAGAGAGAGAGAGAGAGAGAGAGAGAGAGAGAGAGAGAGAGAGGAGATGGTTAAGGCTGAGAAGGGAAAGAGAGAGGGAGAGAGAAATTATTAATATTATAGGCATTATTATAGCGCCATCTATCTAGAAATTCTATTCTGAGGCGCTCTAATTATTACCCCGGCTGTAGCCTAGCTGCCATTACAGCGCTCGAGCATTTCAAGGAATTAATTCCTGCCAGGTACCCATTTACCTCACCTGGGTCGAGTGTGGCAAATGAAGATTAATGCCTTGTCGAAGGACATTAGTGCCGTATCAGGAATTGAACCAAGACCTTTGAATTTCAAGTCAAGTGCTTAAACCACTCAACTAAGACATTTCAGAAAGAGAGAGAGAGAGAGAGAGGGAAAGGGAGGGAGGAGGGAGAGAGAGAAAGAGGAGGAGTTTACCCTCCTCACTTGTAGTACGCAGTTCGGTAATATGTTATAGGCACCTCATTTGATCTTGCTGAGGGTTTTTTATATAATGATTTGCTGGCCTCGTGTTAGAGCAACCTTTGGTTAAACTGTGAAATACTTTATCTTGAATCTTCAGGGCGCTCCTGCCATGTACACATATGATAGAAATACATGCCAAATGCTTTTGAATTCGATTATGATCAATGTTTTGGGTAAAGACAGGAAATAAACAAAAATCTGCATTTGGAGACCTGCACCATATTTTTTAACCACATTTAATTAGCCTTACTTGCGCCTGCAAGCTGAAGATTTGAGATCTTAATTATTTTATCCTTTGAACAACCCACAAAGATTCAATTGAACACCTTGCCAAGTTTTTAGTTTTGGGGGCAAGATAACACATGGTTTGTTTTAACCCACTTCTGTCCAAAAACAGGCCTTTGCATGAGGATAGGTGACCTGACATTTCATCTGTTTGAAGCCAGAAGGGCAGTGACTCGTGGACATGTATTTTATTAGAGAGGTAACGCCCTTCTCGCTCTGACCAGACCCTTTCCTATGGAGAGGTATCAACTAGACCACAACACCTCTACATTTATGTATGTCATAGAACCTCCTTGTACATGTATTAAGTCATTTTTTGTATGGAAGGTAAGGGTTAATTGGCTTGTCTTGCTAAAGGGATTTGATCCCTGTACCTTGTGGTTCACAGTCCTGAGACTTATCCACTAAACCAGAATACCTCTACATTTATTTATGTCATAGAACCTCTATGTATATGTTTGTAGACATTGTTGGGAGTATAGAAGGTAAGGGTTAATTGGCTTGTCTTGCCAAAGGGATTTGAACCCTGTACCTTGTGGTTCACAGTCCTGAGACTTATCCACTAAACCACAACACCTCTACATTTATTTATGTCATAGAACCTCTTTGTACAAGTATGTAGACATGTTGGGAGTATGGAAGTCAAGGGTTAAAGCAATAGAGGCGGCAAACTCTTGGCATGTGTCTACGCCTTACTGCTGAACCTGGTGGGACGCCTGCATAATTAAACTTTGGAGGGGTTATAGCGTGACAGATTCAAGGTGTTCTGTCATGTGGAGAGCAAACAAGAGTATAATTTGCTCATGACCAATTATTCAAAAGGAAGTCAGCAGGCAACCAAGTGGGTTAATAAAGGCTACACACCTGGTCAGGTATAAACGGGGTATAACAAATATTCCCCTCTCTCGTTCTTTTTTAGGGGGTTACATGATCTTGCATTTGCCAATTTGGCATTGGCATTACAGTCAAACTTGGTTATTGTGACCACCTGTATAGAAAGACCACTTGTCTCTAAGATTCACATTTTCTTGTTTCTCTGCAAACGATGCATCTAATTGAAGCATGAATCCTGTATTTATTGAAACAAACCTGCCCATAAAGACCATATTTTGTTGTATGGCAAGTACATGTACAGGAAAAGTTGAACTTTATTTCAGAGACGCTGAATCTCGTTTGTAATATAGTGAATCCTGTATATAAAGACTGCTTGAGGGAAACAAGAAATGAGGTCTTTATAGGCAGGTGGTCTTGATGTGCAGGTTCCTGTAGTATATATGTTTCAAAGGAAACAAAAAATATTGGTCTTTCTATACAAATGGTCGCTAAAGCAGGTTTGACTGTATTTCCTTTTTCTTCTTCTTCTTCTGGATTTTAGCCAGCTTAAGTTTACCTTATAAATATGATGACTGAATTGTCAGATTTGGACTTCCAAATTTGCATGTTAGCACCAGTAAATATCACGTTGTGTACCATTGCAAGAAACTTGCTCCCAGTTATATTTAGAAAAAGCCTTCCGTAGAAAGTCACAGGTAGGCGGAGGAGTTTGCGTTGTTTGTCTTCTTAATGGCATTACCAATTGACTTTAAATTGGACATTACAATTGAAGCACCAGTGGCATTGTGTTGAAGATACCTGCATTATCTTTGATAATTATGGGTCAGTGGTGAACCTCGTTAGCAATGATATCGAGTATCGTCATGGTGATAATTCAATTAGTTGGATGGCCTACGTGCAGCTTGCCGTGCTGTGAATATATTGATCAAAGGGTTTGTAGTCGCTGTTGTGTGTTCTGTGCCAAAGGTATTGATCCTCTGCAATTCAAAATTATTGGATTGTTGCTGTGAAGAAGTCATTTTGCTGTACTATTTCGTTACGTACATGTACGTCAAAGACCACATTCAAAGGTTCAGGACACTTGAATATCTGATGACTCTATCGAGACAAAACAACAAAACTATAGATGATGTTTTTAATGTTAATCTAAGTTTACAATTCCTTAAATCCCATCTGCACTAGTTTGACCAGGAGGGATTAGACCTCCCTGCATGGTCACTGACAGGTGGTTATCTTATCAAATCAGCTCTCGATTAACATAAGAAAAAGGGGACCATGGGGACTAACGGTCACCGATTAGGCATTGTTTCCTATCTAGAGGGCGCAAGTATCTACAAGTAGTGCAGACAGGCTTTAAGTTTACAATTCCTTAAAATAATTTGATAATACTTGATAAAATGTTAGACATGTACCTCACGCTTGCCCCTTCACAGTTAACGTAGTCTGTAGCTACATGTAAGATTTACATTGACAGGAGCCAAGCGCTCCTCGACTTTTTTATGCTTGAGGTTTTCGTATCTTGGCAGGTTATTGAAGCCGTGTTCTAGGTGCGGCTTGTATACCTTGTCTGCATGTGGTAAGGGGTTTTGGCATACATGCATGAAATATAACCGGTCGATAATTCATGGTAGTTATGTTTTTGTTTTTTCCTAATATGAAAACTGTACTGTAATGTTGTTCAAACATTGGGAGATGGATGGCATGGACAGGTAGAGAATTGAAGTGAACCTGTCAGAGCTGTGGGTGCTAAAAAATCCTCACAAATCACTTACAAATCACTGATAATTGCCTTCCAAAATACAATAAATAATATAGAAACAAACATACAAAATCATTAATTACTGTACCAATTACTTTAGCATTATTAAAGTTATCATGAGCTGATGAATCAGTGTAGTAATTTACGGATTCATCTGTTTATAAGAACGCCACAAAATGAAAACAAGTCGTTGTCAATTTTCTGGTACCTTTTATGGGTCTAAAATTTATTGCCTTTTCACATTGTTATAATATCTCCTTTTCAAATCATTGTCAATTAGGGTTTGTATGTCAAATTATGGAGCAGACACTTTTTCATTACATAATGCTGAAAAATTTTAGTTAACATTGTAAATATCTATGGTAGATGAAGATATACCTTTGTGGTTTTCAATTAGATTGCCCTGTTATTCACATTTCAAACAAGCTTCTTTTTTTCAAATTGAGAAGCTGACATTTTTAGTTGTCTTTGGTAAAATTGTAGACACAATTTTATAGTATTTGTTACATTTCCTTGTTGAATGGTTAGAAAACGATCTATAGTAGATGTAGACGTTCCATTGCAAAATATGCAACTATTCACGTTATTATCAACAATTATTTTCAAATCTCAAAACTGACAGCCATTATTCACCTCTGGTAGAACTATGATACTCAACTTTGGTTATAATATGATAAGAAGGTCATCTATGGTAGATGTAGACATGCTGATACAACACTCAAAATCTCCGATCATATTGTAATAATTATAATCAGGGGATGAATATAGCTACAGCCAAACCTGCCTTAGTGACCACCTGTCTACAAAGGCCACATTATTTGTTCCCCTTGAAAATGGTTTCTCATTGAAACATGTACTAAAGGAACCTGTCTACAAAGACCACTTTTGTGTTTACCCTTGGGTAGTCGCTATAGACAGGTTTGGCTGTATTATGGTTGAAATATTTCCACACGTTATGTATACTTTTATCATCCATTCTCGCATGTTCATCTGCACACATCCTATGACTGATGCATGCAGGTAGATGTAGACATACAAATATCCTCCTGTTCACATTGTAATAAAATATAGTCAGGGGATGAACATTGGTATTACGGTGAGAAATATTTCCCCACGTTCTGTATACTTTTAGCATCCTTTCTCCCATGTACATCTGCACACATCTCATATGACTGATGCATGCATGTAGATGTAGACAAACTGATACAGCACTCAAAATATCATCCTATTCACATTGTAATAATTATAATGAGGGGATGAACATTGGTATTAAGGGTACAAATATTTCCACACATTCTGTATACTTTTATCATCCATTCTCATATGTTCGCAGCTCATATG
This sequence comes from Strongylocentrotus pallidus, assembly GCA_030265145.1. Classification (NCBI taxonomy): domain Eukaryota; kingdom Metazoa; phylum Echinodermata; class Echinoidea; order Camarodonta; family Strongylocentrotidae; genus Strongylocentrotus; species Strongylocentrotus pallidus. Next base: position 1,592 of record JARBES010083211.1, on the reverse strand, counting down.
ACCGATGCATGGGAGCTGGAGACAGAACTATGCACCAAGCTCTGTAGTATAAGTACACCAATGTACACCATGTAGGGAGCTGCGTAGGTGAAATTGATGAGGTCATACTTGGATAATGTATGTGGGGGAGGCATGCAAGGTTGTGGATATCCATCAGTGGTTAGAAAGGGGAAAGAGTGCAGGAATACTGCTGGTGGCTCCCACATGTTGGATGTATGTGTATGATATGTGATGGAGAAGTGGGAGGGGAAGAGGGGAAGAGAAGGGGAGAGAGAGAGGGGAGGAAGGGAAGGGGGAAGAGAGAAAGAGGGGAATAAGAAAGAGAGAGAGGAAAAAGAGAAAAAGAATAGAAAAACAGAGAAAGAGAGAGAGAGTGAGAGAGAGAGAGAGAGAGAGAGAGGGACAGGGAAAAGGAAAGAAAGAGAGATGGGTGGATGTGATTGCTGGAAGAAGAGAAAAATATGAAATGAGATGTTAGCAAAGAGAGCAAGATGGATATAGGAAGTGTTCTGAGGAGACAGCTATATACAGTAGCAAGAGGCAGAGAGAGAGAGAGAGAGAGAGAGAGAGAGGTACATTTTGGTACTGTATGAGAGTAAGAGATGAAATTATTTATAGAGGATGAAAATGAATCAATGAAGAGTAGAGACAGGAGAAAGTAATATTGTTGGATGGATAGAGGACCAAACGGGCGAGGTAGAGAGAGAGAGAGAGTGGCCTCCATGGAGATAATATGAGATGACTCATCTCAAACAAAGATGGAGGCCGGTTTACTAGTCTTTGCTGAGACTGTATATTTATACTGCAGAGAAGCATAGGCAACTCTCGCATTCCCTCAATCTATAGTTTCAAAATTAGTTATTAATTTTTTGTTATACCAATTTTCCCTACTTTAATCATGGAAAATATCATTGCAGTTGCAGATATACTTGAAATAATGTCGAATTTCTGTTTCTGTTTTTTTTACAGTGATTTGATTGTACATTGTATATCGTTGAATGATAACAGAAATGTTTCAGTGAAAAGGTAAAAGGATAAATACAATATTTCACTATATGAATTGATTTGAAAATTGTTAGATGTGTTGATACTGTTTATATCACTAAAAAATTACCCAGACATCCGGTAGGTATTTTACAAATAGGATTAATTACTGTTGTAGGAATCAGTTACATGAGAGCCACATCAACGCAATGCCTCGCTTACACGCATACACAAGATAATGAAGTAGAGTAGATTAGAATACCAACGCATAAGTGTATACACTGTATATAAGCATAACATGAGATGAGCGCACTAATAAATACCTGTGTATGCGAATGTGAGCCGCACTAAATTCTCATTATGCATGCAAATGACGATGCTGAGCCCCTTGCGCCAGTGTGCGAAATGGCATAATGCCTTTGTGTATCAGAGCAATCACAATACTGATACTGCATGGATGGTGTGAGAGAGATTGAGATGAGGACGTGCAGAGATCGTATTATGATTGTGTGATGATGGTAGTGGTGCTGCAGGGGGAGGGGGTGATGATGGTGGTGGTGATGCTAACTGTGCTGGTGGGGGGGGGGGCAGATGATGATTGTCAATGA
>JARBES010082819.1:0-10439 GCA_030265145.1 Strongylocentrotus pallidus | reverse complement strand
CAATATTATGGAGTAAAACAAAAGAAGAAAACAATAGGATAAAGGAGTACGTGGGAATCGAACCCGTTATCTCCGCGTTGTGAACGATCACTTTTCTACAAGACCACACTAACTCATTGACATTCGCCTTTATTAGTTATCGCTTCTTGTTAACACTCCGTAATGTTAACAATTTACCCCAACAATTTGATTTACCGATTTTACGTCTTTGGGATGCATGATGATTATCATTTTCGTAGTCCGATGTCAAGATTGATTGTAAACACTTTCTTTCAGTTACTTATTGTGAAAGTGAGTTTCTAAAAGTATTTTTAATATTAAGTTTATTTCTTAAACTGCCGACAGGTATTGTTTTGCCAATCGGGCACTGCGTAGAAGATTGTGTATTTAATTCAATATGCGTAGAATTCCTTAACATGGTATCATGGCATCGGGAATATTGGAATAGTTACGTAACAAACTACTCAGAACTATCTGACATAGCATCAATGAATAAATTGTAAAGAATACGACCCTCTCTTCCTCGGAAAGCCACGCATATCTTTGTCTTTTAATAAATGCACTTTCAATACACGAATAGGCCAAGCTGCAAAGTGGATTAGAGAAGATAATAATTACACGCGGGAGTTTCAATGCTTGAAAAAGACAGTGATAAAAAGGGGTCTCACAAAGGGTGAGTATATATATGCAGAGTTACACTGACGCATTATCAAGAAATTGAAGGATTTGTTTTAATGTTAATTGCTTCATATTCAAATTTAACTCAGTTTATTGGGCAAGTCCAAACTTATTTTTCCTCAAAAGTTTGATTTGATGTTTGTTTTCCCCCAGACTGCTGAAAAGTATGTATGTAACTTGTAAGCTACCATGGGCCCTACGGCTTTTAGTCCTCTCCTAGGGACTCGGTAATGAGGATTAATGCCATGAGTGGATAAATGAATGTTACTCAAAGAATGTATGTAGTACAATGAAATTGTTTTCTGATATATTTACACAAGATTTCAAGTGAAAATGGTTTGGGCTCTAATAGGTGAGATCCAGTTATTAAGTACTTTTGCTGAACGTTACTGAAATGATGTCATTTGATCGTCATTCTTTCATAGATATTCCATGGAGCTTTAGTTTCTAGAAATGTAACAAAAACATATTTGATAATAATATTCATTTCTCTTATACGGAAATGTGGAATTTGGATCTAGTCTTTGAAATTCCCTCTATATGGGATGAAGATAAGAATGTGCATGTATCTGCAGCAGGTCTTTACCATTTTGTTTATTGCTAACTTAAGACTTGTTAATTTTATTTTAATTATTACCATATATAAAACTAGTATTAAACTAACTTACCAGTGTTTTATATTTCTTGTGTTGAAATATTAGGGATGCAAAAGGCTGAAAATCTTATAGAAGAGAAAGAGGTTTATCCCATTTTCAGGACAATTTAAAAAATATTTGTCAAGCAAGGAAAGTTTAAAAAAATAATAATTAAACACCATTTTTTAATTTGTATGCAACATTTACATTTGCCGGGGAGGGGGACCCATAACCCTAAACTTTTGTTTTCCTTGGATAAAGATATCTAACAGAATCTTTAAATCGGAGCTCTACCCAAAAGTCCAGCATTTCACAAAATGTAACTCCAGATAGAATAACCAAAATCAGACAGACAGAATACACTCACGGATGATTAAAATTAATTAAATCATTTTATGCAAGACTCATGATACCCAGACTCTGATGATAAAAAGCGGCAAGTGCAAAGAGGTTTCATGGCATGTGGAAACTTTTATATCTGTCTTGTATGGTATCATTATTTCTTCAATAAACATGTTCTACATATTTGGTATCAGCAGATACAATGTCATAATTTCATTTAATAGATTGACATACATGTACTTTGTTGACCAACTGCAATTCTAAACCTGTGTGTGTGTTTCGTATCAGATGTATTGTGACCCCAATCCCCAAAACCGGTTATCAAATTTATCACTAGTGGGAGTGCAAGCAGAACACATAAGAACATATTTGGGGGCACTGTGTGGGGGGAGCACATGTTCATCTGCCCCCCCCTTTTGTTTAGAAGAGTCTGCCACCGTATGTAAATGTAAACGTACATTATAAATCTATAAAATGGTGTGATGTTAATTACATGCATATTCATAAGTATTAACAGGAAAATACAATTTACGAACACAATGACTTTGAGTAGATTATATGTACACTAACATTATTTACAGCACCTAGAATGTTTTCTGATGGTCATCTTATATTGGTCGTCATATTTTGCAGCAATGATTTTCTAGCTTTTTTTTGTCTGCTCGAAGAAGAAGTACAGTCACTGTGAACTTGTTTTAAAGTTTAAACTAATCAGAGTTGATTAAAAACAAGATATCAAACTCACTATGGTACATATAAAGCGAATAGAATAAAATAATAATTTTCTGAGATACTAGATCTATATAAAAAAAAACACATTGTGTTGCAATAAAGACATTTAATTTTTATAGAATTTACATTTTGAGACAGAAATACATACAAACTTGACGCAAACAAATATAATAGGCAAGAAATGCCAGTGAATTGGGGAACCATTAAACAAATGTTTCTGTTTATGCAGACTGTTTGTTAAATTACAAATTAATACAAGTGAGACATCCTGAACACATTATACATGCTCCTGTACATATATTGTACATAATTACAAACGAAGTAAAAATGGTTATTTTTATGTTGGTACTCGTTAGGAATCTGGACTGATATGTTGTGGAAGGCTCTCACAGTTATCTTAGGTTCTACTAATTAAAAGAAAGATTAACCATTTGAAGTAACTTTTGTATCGTTATGAATAACAGCTAGATGCAATAAAGCGGTCATTTTGAATAGCTACAAAATGACCGCTTACATTTCTAAAAGTCTAATTTTATGCTGAAGGCTACAGAATGTTTGATATATCTAGAGGCCCCGACTTGGGTTTACTTTGTACCGGATGAAGTGGAAAGTAGTCTATAAATACATGTGTATTATAATCAGGCATTATAAATGCATACCTGTGTTGTAGTTCCTTGATCTCATGCATTCTATTTTGACATATATTACTCAATTGGTCAAGCAAGAGATATACATATTGAATATACATCTGATCTGGTTTGTTATGCTCAGTATTGAAAAAATATAAATGGACTCGAAACACATTTTTCTATCAAATACATATGTACTGAAAGATGCTTTTTTTTAAAGCTATTAAATACATATTATGTCTCTTTTTCACATCTCTTTGTTATGACCATTTCCTATCTACAAAAAGTATTTACACTAAATTACTAAATCATTCAAGCAGACAGATCACTGTGTTGCAAAACACCATGATGCTCTTCTTGAGATTGCAAGTCACTAGACACCTTGGTTATAGATCATGATTAGATGAATATGTATATGCTATATACAGTTTTGTTCCTTTGAAAAGTTCAAAATCACTTAGTGATGCATCAAAAGACAATACATTTCAAAACAATTGTATGTGTACCATTGAGATATTTATTGTCCCACCAGCTTTGTATGTCTGCTATGAAATTAGGCAAGGTCATTGAACTGATCCAGGAGATCAGAAGCTGATGGTCTCTCCTCTGGCTTCCGTTTGAAACATGGTTCAAGGATCTTCTGAACCCTAGGATCTACAGCTGTCAAAGACTCAGGTTTATCTATCTGGCCTGAAAAAATAAGTACCATCAGGGATATAGGATCCATCGAGTTTCCCCACAGGCGCTTCATGGAGTACAACTCCACTAATGTTCCTGCAACCGACCAGATGTCATGTTTGTTGGTGTGCCTGTAACCGGGTTTCTTTGGGCCAAGTGCCTCTGGGGGCATGAAACTTGGTGTGCCTTTCATGTTGACTGAGGATTGTGACATGTGGTTGCGGTTCTTGATGTGGGCCAGGCCCAAGTCACAGATGTACGGACGAATTGTTGCAGAGTCCACCTAACAGAATAAAAACCACTGTATGTCATGATGGATAAATTCCCTTAGATAAAATTGAACTTGTGATAAAATACAGGACATGTGATTGTAGAGATCGAATATATACAACATGAACATAAAGGTATCTTCTGTTCTTGTATAGTGTGTATCATGCAGACATATGAAATAATGTTTCTATGTTCTTCCTACATAGATTTAGCCTACCAGGCATCATCAACACACAAAACATAGCAAGAAATACATGTAGATCATAGCAGACCATTTCAGCATGAATTTACAGTCACACTTTAAAAGCCTAAGAAGAACAGTTGTGTGAGAAGTACATACTTTTTTCTCCTTTCATGGAATTCAATACATCAATAAGCATTCTGAACTGTTAAAATGGCTGCATACATGTACTTACGAGAACATTGGCAGGCTTAATATCAAGATGTAAGATATTATAGCCATGCATGAAGGTTACGGCTTGGAGAACCTCACGAGATATCCGAAGTTTTTTAGCCCAGTCTAGAGGAATCTGCAGGTTGATATGCAGTAATAAAAAGGCTATTTAAACAATGTAAAGAATGATATGCATAAATTTGTACATGAGGACAATTGAAGATTTGATCTTGACATCGTCTATGTCTGGAAAATGATGGTTTTCTAAAGCTCTATTCTCATGACGTGGTAAACTATCTTTACAAAAAATCCCTGCCGCAAAGATCATCCATTTCAGAAAAAATGAATGGCATTTTAAGCATAAAAGGATGTATGCAGCTGTGGCTCATATACGCGTTTCTGTGATTTAAAAGATTTAAAAGATTTAAAGGGCACTAAAGATCATGCAATTTCATTGCGCCAGTTTTTGAGAATTATCACGTCATATGTAAATAAGGCCGAGATTGCATTTACAACCAAGGAACGAACATCTTATCCTCCCCCTCTCCTCCTTCGCATCTTGCTTGGGAGGACCAATACTGCACTTGGGCATCCTCTAACTCTCGCAATAATAATGATGCTCAAATTAACTTATCCACTTAATCAGGAGGAAGTTTGGTTTTCATTAAAAAAACGCTCCCAGCTTTGTCACCAACCATACCCTGCATCTTCATAACAACCTTCATACCATTACCTTAATGTTACCCCTACCTGATTATAATTGTTCCTTCAATCATCTTCCAGCCATTAGCACATTGCCCCCTGCTTCCTACTTTAACACTCCTCCCTGCAGCCCCACATTTTCCTGGAAGCCCTTGATTCAATTACCTTAATGTCATCCCTATCAGGAAAGATGATAGTGTATAGACTAGGCCCTTCAATGAACTGCATTACCAGGAAAGCCTCTTTTCCCTGGTATCCTAGAGCCAGCATTTGAACGATGTTAGGATGAGATGCCCGTCTTAATGGAGAGGAGAGTATGGAGGAGAAAAAATGTTTGATGATCATTTCCCATCCCAAATATCTCCGGTCAACAAAGCTAAGTACTGAGTAAACACATACTCGCTACCCTACCAGGTTAGGTATGGCATTTTAATATTAATATTCTGGGTTTATATTTATTTTAATACATCAATGGTTGTGTCCCAGCACTTTGTAGATATGTCTCTATAACGGTCAGCGAATTGAAACTTGCTTCAAAATAATGGATGTTCATATTACTATTCCAGGGAAGCATAACAGACATACATAATGCTGACCACAAATTTCTGATATTTCAAGATTTTAATACTTTGCTGGAGAGTAAGAAATTACATAAAATCCATCAGTGTTTTGATCAAATAGTAAAATAAAAATTGAAATATTAACACTCTAGATTTTCCTTTTTGAACTTAATTGATTTTACGCTTCTCTAAGGTCGTTTTGTGCCATTTCGTTGGTGATGTCCCACATGACCCTTAATTTCTTGGAAAAAATTACTTGGACATGAGACTCCTCCTAGCAATACATGTGTGATGGAAATATATATGGGTACCTGTGTATTGCGACTTCCTTTTCTATTTCATCTTTTCTGCTACCCATGATGGAGATCTTTTTGACTGCCACTGGAGTCCCCCTCCAGGAGGCTCGATGGACCACTCCAAACTGCCCCTTCCCAACCACAGGACCCATGTCTAGGTCAGAGACTTCAATTTCGTGCACAAGATCGAAGACTGAAATAAGAATGAAATGAGAGAAATATTATATCATACATTTACACAATCTAATTGATAAATCAATATTAATATATACACTCTAATCTTTTTTTAAATATCGTATAGTAACATTTATTGTACAGCAAATATCACATTATAATTATGTCTTTATGCGCTTCCAAATGACTTTGGATAGTATATCCCCAGCTTTAGCTCCAGCAACTATAGCACCGTCCATTCAAGGGATAATTCATTACACATACCAATGTCTAACATCTAGATCAATTGTGGCAAATGAAGATTAATGCCTTGCCAATGTATGTTAAAGTTGCAGCAGGGATTCGAACCCCTTACCTTTGGTTCACAGTCTGGAAACTTATCCACTACACCACAGCACCTCTACTACATAGTGCATAATATTAGTGCATAATGTAGTGCATAATCATAATGGCTTAATGGTGCTCAGACATTATTACCCTGGTTATAGCAAAGCCATCTAAGTAACTTGCAGTCCACTTTTATCAGATTTACATCTAGGCTAGAAAGTGGCTTGGTGCTGGGCTGGGATTTGAACCAAAAATCTTTGAGATGAGATCACTAACTCAGTGCAAATCTCATATTGGCAACATGATCCCTGGATTTTGATGTAGACACGTACAACTATCCCGTTTGTACAAAAATCTCACAAATGTTAGTTTTTTTCCAAAGTGCCTTCTCCCTTTGGGCAATACTCAAAATATTTTATTGATAGCATATAATTATCGGTTCTCTAAAGGTAAAAGATCCTTTTTAGTCTATATTTTTGAAGATTAAAACAAAAATTGTATGTTAGAACAAATCGAAAAGTTGTCCGCCTATACATCACACAGACATTACCGATTCAGCCAATTTTAATAGCCCATACCAAAAGTAATTAATTTTTCAAAAATTGATAATTTTTAAATGTTATTATTCGATTTTATTCAAACTTTCACCAGTTCACCTTTTTGGTTTTTCTGCTTTCTTCAAGAGTAGTTTTTGCTATCAAGGTTGGATTTCCCTGTAATAACTACAATCCTATTTTGAATATGTAAAGCACAAATACATACACTATGTCTCCATAAGCGCAGTGAATATTCTACAACTAAAAGGCTTATTAACATACAAGACGGTATACCGTGGGAGTTGTTTGTCTATTATAAGATACACAAATGTGAAGAGAAGTATGCTCTAAAAGAAGTGATAAACCGGTTTACAACAATTACGCTGACATGTAGGCCTTAACACCGTACACGCTTATCCTGCGAATCGATTTTTATATAAAGGGCGGTTATATTAGATATGGAAATCTTAACAACGACTGTCCTCCCAATTTAGGCTTTAAATAATTATAAGAATATTAAAAACCGGAATATTAGTGTATTTAACTCTTCACGTTAGTATAAAAGCTGAATCGGCTTGAAATGGTAGACAGCTTCAAATTACGATTATGAGCAGATTTATATTTTATTAATCATATGAATAGTCAGCTCCTTGGTCATTAAGATTTAACATGTTTAAAAGTTCATATAACATACTACCACAAGTTCTTCCAAATTCGTATCGTGGGCAGACAGTGCAGTGTGCAGCAGGCTTAACCTCTTTATTTCATATGTCGATGTTTACCTTCAATTTCTGGCTTGCCAATTTTCTGTTGGTTTCCTGCTGGACAATCAGTTATACTCTCACTCTCAGCCGAGTCTTGTCCTATCCGCTTTGGAGAGCCTTTATCAGTGCCGCTCAGACCATCGTTTTGCTTTACGATGATACCCTCATCTTCCCCGAGGTCCTCCCATGATCTGAAAAGATTTTGATAAAATGCATAATATCCTTGACATAATGACATTGCAATTAGTGAAGAAAATATAATTGTAAGTACACTAGATTCATGAATGACTAAGGTACAAGTTTTGTTGTTAATATTGCAAGGTGACAAGAAAGGATTATTATGTAAGATCATTTGAATAAGAAATGAGGATTTTTTTCAACAAAAACAAAAGTTGAGGTGTAGAGGACTAAAAAGAACCCGTTCATGTAAAGATCAGAAGAGATAAATTCAGTCCATACAAGGGTATAGGGTGAGATATGAATATGTCATTAATCGACCAAAAGAAAACAGAACAAGTGATTCAAAAATAAAATAGAGAAAAGAAAATATATGACGAGACTAGAAATTATGTGATTGGCCAAGAAAGAATTTAAAATAGTTAAGGAGATTTACAATATTTATAAACATCAGGTTTGAGGGGCATGGATGTCATCATGTAGACGGATCATTCTGCTTGACAGTACACACAAAATAAGAACACTAACAATTACATTATTTTTATCTCATATATGATTTTGGACATCTTTTTAAATTCGTTATATACCACAGAAATAATCCCTCTGTCACATGTATCGTGGGATAAATATACAAATGGCTTAATCCAGTATCAAACACTGTTTCCAGTGTAATATTCATCTTAACTGGTGTTACAAGGGTTATCTTGGAGCTATTTAAGACTAGGAGTGGGTAATTTTGCAAAGCTATTGTGCTGCACAAAGCAATCATTCTGTCAATTGTTGCCTATCGTTTTTGTGCAAAATTGCATGTGTGGCAACCAAGCGACCGTGCAGACAGGCAAATAAGGCAACCAAAGTGTGTAGGATATTGACTTACATCTTTTCACGAGCGATCTTCTTCAAGGTCTTCTTCAGCTCAGCATTCTTGATGTAATATAGCGGTGCTCGACATTTGACATTCAACAGGTCTATGGACGCTCCATTAAGTACCATGTAGCAGAGTGCAGCGGCAGCACTGTTATCAACTCCACAGTCTCTAAAACGCTTGCGAATCTGGGAGAAAATACAGAGCACCAAGTCAATTAATCTTTGCTCAAATATGGAGCGATTTGTTATATTGTTATTAGAACACCAAGTAAGGATACCTGAAATCTGAAAATATAGGACCCCTAGTATAATTTGGGGGATGGTACAAGTTGCTTCAAAAAAGTTGTTTATGGAGATTCCTCCAAATTAATGAGCCTCAAAATCATAGAATAAAACTATAATCACATGATCTTTTATTTAATGACTAATTGGAGTCAGTTGCTATCGGCGAATGTTTATGAACCCTATCAGTCGAACTGATTGTTTATTTGAACTTCTTCATTTTAATGGTGGCAGCGGTGGGATATAAACCATAGTAATAACAATGACTGGTGACTCATACTCCTCCAATCACATGGTGATAGAAGTAGGAAATTAATCCTAGCGATTGAAATGACGTGTTTTATTCTCTGGAATATCACATCGATATCGTTCATCCATAAAAGTATCTCTATTAGGGAAGGCATCTCATCAAGACAAGGCCACGGAAGTGACTGCAGGTGTCTGAAACTCCTTCAGTAGTATTGGGTGCTCTGTCTGGAGTATTACACAGCACCAAATATCATTCCTTCTTATCCATCTCTCCATTAGGGCAGGCATCTTATGGACACCAAAACATACAGGATGCAATCTTACATCAGCGCCCAACTAAAATATCTAAATAAATTGCATTCATATGATGTTTTGTTCTTGAAAGGATGTGGCATAAGTACTGTCATTTTCAACCATTGTATCAATAAACATCAAGAGAAACAAAATCATTGATGACATTTGTGTACAAATACAACATTAATTAATACCTTAATAGCTTATGTTGGTACGTTTTGTGTGAAAAAGGCACCCAAGAGTTTGTGGTTTGTTGCATAAAATATGTGACTCAATAAAATTTTACTTTTGGGGAATATAACCTTTGTATCAAATGTATCTCTATTATTGAACACCAGGGCTTCTTCGATGAGACACTTCTACATCCTTCCGTTGGAACACACAAACGTAGACATACCTTCCTCAGGGTAGGAGTATCGTTAATATCACTTAGATCTTTTGCTCCAGTGCTGGCAAGGATGTGCAGAGCAGTGTGATCATCAAGATTTTGAAGATTGATATCAGCACCATGTGACACTAGAAACTCTATGATATGGGATTGTCTTCCTAATGCAGCCACGTGTAGTGCTGTCATTCCTTGCACGTTCTTAGCGTTCACATCCAACCCATGATCCTTCCATCAGCACAAAATATAAAACTTTCATTATTTGGTGATTGTAATCGATAAATCAGTTTCCTCCTTATCTAAATAAGAGCTTGATTTAGCTTAATTGGGGATCATGTAATATCTGCGTTAACTGAGAAATGGAAGACTGTTCGACATGCTTCACCTAGTGCCTACAGGAACTGTGAGGCCCCTGTATTAGGCCTATATGGGAATTAGACAATTTAGTAGTCATGTTAAAACAAGAGA
>JARBES010082301.1:0-10448 GCA_030265145.1 Strongylocentrotus pallidus | reverse complement strand
AAGTCAGATCTGCATTCGCCTCACAGTCGTCTCCTTCACAGACGCCCTCTAGAGAGCTCAATTCAGAAGCCATGCTGGTCAGAGTACGACCTACATAATACAAGAAGATGGATAGCCATACACACAGAGAAGGGGGACAGGAAGGTTAAGGGAGGAGAATAAGCAGACACACAAAAAGAAATAGCAGGAATGTGAGAAGAGAGAAGAGAGGGGAATCAAGATACAAAAAAAGTAGGTGAGAGACAGAAGAGAGATATAGAGAGAGAGAGAAAAAAAAAGGAAGAAGAAAGGTGAAAAAAGCGGTGGGAGACAGAATAAATTGAAAGGGAAGACACAAAATTAATGGTGTTTGATAAATAATCGCGCCTTATCTACGCTTATCGTCATCATCGTCGTCATGATCATCATCATTGAGAGAAAGAAAGAGAAAAGAGAGAGAAACTACACGTAGTAAGAGAGCGAGAGAGAAAGAGAAAAAAAAAGAGAGAGGGTGGAGGATCTCTGTTATATATTATAGATATATCGACTGCTATGAGAGGCATCGCTGTTTCTATATAGGCACAAGTTGACGTAACATCCTGATAATGACCCCGAGGCGCGCCGCCCGTTCCTGAGAGCCAGTATAGAAACAGCTATGCTTCGAATATTAACGAGGTCGATATATCTTTTATATACCAAATTCACAAACAAATCTACAAATAATTCATACTTTATCCTTTTCTTGAGTAAAGACTGGTTAAAACATCACAGAGGCTGAGACACTGTCTGTAAATCTTCGAAAGATCGTTGCCTGAATGTTACAATCACTTGGGAATCGCAGACCCAAATCACTGTTTGGTATCCGCGCTCGCACAAATAATTTTTTTACACGTTGACTATTGGGGATCTCAGCAAAATGTATTAATACGGCCCGTTACCCGGGGCAATGAGCATCTTTTAAATAACTATTGACCGGTAGGCGGGCATGCAGGCATCTTAACAAAAAACTGTTGACCGGTAGGAGGGCATGAATAAAATCACGACTCCAATTTCGACCAATCAGATGACTATATTTATTCAATATAAAGAGAGGTATATAATACTTTCTTTTGAACGCTTAATAATAAAGAGAAAACAATATAATTATACACTGCTTCATTCGATTTCATGCACATCAGAAAGTTTGATGACTTTCTTAAATTTCTTCTGTTTGGTTCACCACTTACTCTCAATACATACACCCCGTACTACATAGTCTTGACTAGCAATATACATTCGTTTCTTCTCTAACATTTTTATCGTACTTCCGTGTTTAAAATTCCCCATTATTCATATTCCATCAAAACAACACACAATATATTTCACCCATTATTTACGTATAAGCTGCTTTTCTGACCTGTGCGATGTAAATTCCTAGAGAAAGCTGACCACGTAGACACTTTTCCGATAATTAAAACGTTGTCCGAAGAAGAACAAGGGCGTCAGATGCAATGAAAATGGCGTCTGGTCCAACATGAAACTACTGCGCATTTCGGCATTCATGCATTGGTATGCATAAATACAATTTCAATAGCAACTTACATGCATGCATCCATACAACGCAAGTGTACAGCAAGCAAGAAGGAACAAATTGTGACATTTGATAGGCACCGGTGCACTTCATGAATAACATGATATGAATGTGAATAACAGCAGGCTTACATTGGGACGCCTGGTTCATAACACGTCCTATGAGTGACAAGGTCAGAATATAAGCTACTGAAGTCATTGCATATGATTGACTCTGAACAAATTTGTTCCATCAGTTTGGCACTTGGTATTGATAACAAGTTTGGTGAAAACTGGGCCCAGAGTCCGCCCAGAGGACTGTATATCTCAGAAAGAAATTTGTGAATCTTTGTATAATATCGCTGTGTGATGATACTATTGTCATTTTGTTATATTGCTTTTGTATTTTGATGTTTTTATTATGATGTAAATATCTGATAACTTTGTAACCCAGACAATATCACCCTTGAGCTGCATGATTGTTATGGTGTTGTTTCCTAATAAACCAATTAAATTCAATTAGCATTAGTTAATTTGACCATCTAACTCATTGACATAAATGTTTTCAATCCGACCGTAGCTGTCGGGTTAAGCCCCCAGAGCCCCAAAACAAGAATCCCAAAGTAAAAACTCGATTTCACCCCTATCTAGCCCATGCACAAAACGTTGCAGTAGGGAGTAGTATGACTGTACATTACAGAACACATTAAACTGACAACAATTTCTGTCGGGATGAGTGATTGTTGTCAGACGGCCCCTTAAGAATTGGGGTAAAATGTATCCCTTAGGCCCCATGGACTATTTTTTTCAGAAGGGAGAGCTGTGGTGTGCATTATAAACACATATATATATGTTTGTAATGCATGTTTATAATCATATAACAAATCAAATGAGTATATACTAAAAGTTATGTGTGCTATGTGATTATACAAATCTCTGGTGCCATTTGAGAGAGGTGTAATAAAATAAGCAATCGTACAGTCAAGTTTTTGATGTCTTGTGTTTGTGTTAAAAAGCTTGATCACTCATTTTTATAATCCCGTGCAGTGACCTTCATTTTTGATGAGCTCATCCAAAGATGAAGGCTATTCCTTGTTCAACATGTCACATTTTGTTACAGTTTGTCACAGATGAGGTAAGATTAATATAAACGGCTGTTAAGAACTGAGTAAGAATTAACGTTCAGTCAATGATAATATGTGATGTTTTAATCAAGGGTATATACATGTATGTGAGTTTTGTAGTGTATGTGTTTAGGTGGTGTATGTTAGCATCTTCATGGATGGATGGTTGTACCTTTAGTTACAAATCTTGTTATCAAATCATCAGCCCTTAAGTCACAATCTAGATCAACTGAGTAACCATAGTAACATGCACAAGCGTGGGACTTATAGGGGAGAAATATAGAACGAAAGAGAGAGAGAGAGAGAGAGAGAAAGAGCCTGAGAAAAAGAGAATTAGAGATTGGGAAAGAGAAAGAGGTAAGAAAAAGGAAGAGATAGAGAACGAAAGAGAGAGAGAGAGAAAGAGTTATAGAGATTAGGAGAGAGAAAGAAAGAAAGAAAATATGAGCGATAGAGAACGAAAGAGAGAGAGAGAGAGATAGAGAGAGAGAGAGAAAGAGTAGGGAGGGGGAGATAGAGGATGGACAATTTCTAGAAAGGGTGTACTGCAATAGTAGTATGTTAAAGACATGTAAGAAAATAAATAAAACGTGAGAGGTATATATAAAACATATTGAATGTATTTTGTGACACACGAAATAACGAGTCTGCCAAGAGCTGCTCGCGAAGTGATGGGTACTTTATTTAGAAAGAAAACTGACACATGAGAGAGATAAACAACGTGGATTGGAGAAACAGTCCAATTCATTAACAAGAGTTCTTTGTTTTGATAAAGATAATCATATCTAAACCTTTCACATGAAAAAACTGTTACATGAATATGTGGAAAATAATATCGCTAATGACGTTCGTTTGTCTCGCAATGCATGGTCAACAAGGGATCTACAATATCACGATGTTTCGTGCGCCATGTTGACCACACATTGCGAGACAAATGAATGTCACTAGCGATATTATTTTCGATCTTCATCCGAAATGAGTAATATATTTAGCAAGAATTCTTTGTTTTGATGAAATAATCACATCTGAACCAATCGCATGAAAAAACTGTTACATATATATGTGATCATCTTTTATTAGAAAGCTAACATACGAAAGAAAAAAAATCCCGAACATGAACAAATGAAAGCAAGCAATTAATTATATTTCCTTGTGTAATAATACTTGGGCGAATTCAAGCAACGTTGATATTTTTTTTAAAGAAAGGAAAGTCATGCGTTTAGGCACTAATTCTTTATACCGCCATCACTCCAATCCTTTGTTTGCCACTATTATACTCTACCAGCTAATAAGATAAGATATTCTACAAAAATTAATACAGTTTTCATATTCTGCTTACAAAGTTGTACTGTCTTTCTACATGTACTTCCATTAGATGTTTAAGGTAGTGTATCCCTTTTGCAGCCAACATCGAATGTTGTAAAACTTTGCAGCAATTATAAATATGTCACGTATGTCCTATCTGTAAAATTTAAACGTTATCGATGTCCTAGTACTCAAATTATTCAAGTAAACCCGGTTACTTTCGAGACCCTACTGTCAGACTCTATTGAGTGACTGCCTGATTGATAATAAAATACATAAAATGAGCTGTATTTTTGTACGCGAAAACTCCTAACGGTCGATGTAATTCCATATTGAGCCAATTACCAGTTCTAATCTTTTCACGGAAGTTTTTAGTTAGTATTATCTCTTGTTTACCATAGGATTCACACAAGTTTATACTTTCGGCCTGCAAAAGGGACACACCACCTTTGAATCTGAATAAAAATATCATTACTTTCCTCCAAGACAAACTAAAATAAAACTGTACCCTGAACCAGTGATGTAAATAAAAGTACTTTAGTTTTACATCTTGTATATACATGCATGAGAAATATTATCATATTAGATCAAATATAATGAAAGGAAATGCTGAGTTATAAGTATCAATGATTATAATAATGATAATTATTGTAATGACAACGATAACTAATAATAATAATAATAATAGTCAAATTTGTATAACGTTTATTACATCACGTACATGCTGTCCTGTATGTATTTTATCTTTATTATGCATTTGTAAATTTTATTTTAAATATTTTCTATTTTATCAGATCAAACAATTGAAATCAAATACTAATATACACAAATCCTACCATAAGAAAAGGCCATGCCATAACTGTCAAACTGGTATTAATATATTTCATGTAGCAGTATGTACATTGCATTTAAAGCTGTACAGTTTTGTCTTTATTTTAGAGACAACATTTTACTCTACAACAAATTATAGTTTGGGCTGAACATGTGACACACCATAACAAAACCTTCATTTGGAAAAGGTGTTTTTTTTCAGGGAGCTCTCTCTTTGATCAAAATGTAGTGGATCCTTGTCTATAATCTGCCTATATTAACCAAGCAACTAAGCTCATGATTACCGAGTAGTCAGGTACAAAATACACAAAACAAACAAACAAGAATGTAAATAAAACATATTCGTCCAACTGATTGTACCAATGAAACTAAATATTTATCAACAATGCAATTTACACTTTGAATAATTCACTGAAGTATCCTCGATACAATGATATGACGTATTTAACTTCACTGTTTATGTGTATAAAATATTGACGAACATATGAACTCACGTTAAGGAAAGCGTTATGAGACATATTTCCAAAATGTAAGCAGTAATAACGGATACGCTAAACAAAAGACGAAACAACTTACACTTCAAAATGCTATAGTTATATTATTACATGTATTTTACAATACAGGGATATATATTTGTATGCATGAACAAATATAAAGTAACGTCGTTTCCTGGGTATCAACAATCTTAAAATAAACAAACAAACAGTCTAGATATACTTCATAACTTACCACAAGAAATCTAAGGTTCTAATATTTTTGATAATTATACCCAATTGATACACTACTACATCATATTTGACCAAATAATTGAAGAATGAAAACAAAAACATAATCATTCATCCAAGCGATTTTACTCCAACTTATAATATTTCCATTTTCATATCTACATTGAAATTCATAATAGAGAGTGATAAACAGGGTTTTATACTATAATACTGCAGATAAAGTATAGTTACGGCAAAACATTTGATATACAATAACAAATCTTTTATTTTGAACGGGTGGTTATTTCAGTCTGTCTCTTGTATATAAACTATTTGATCATGGAATGGGAATTTGTCAATTAATCTGCTTTTTTGTTTAAACCAAGAATGTAAATAAAAATATTATAACGTATAGGTCGATGCGAAGCGCGTAAGTGCAACAGCTTGCAAGAAGAAATCGAAGCAGCTCGCTATACCTCTACGATGGTTGTCCAATCGACAGTGTAGTCGGTAATTATTATAATCAACTCAAGGGAAATTTTAATACCTCACTGTATACCCAATATAAATCATGATCGGATTACGTTAAACATCGTGGTAATATTCACTCTTGATGAACAAAGCTACTGAAATTGTCTTATGCTGATTTTCGAAAGTCTTTGCGATAGAATATACCAATAATAAACTGGAATTAACACAATATATTCACAAATACTTTCATCAAACATAATGATTTTGTGTGTATGTAATCATTCAAAAGTTGTTACGTTGAATATAGGTGGGGTCACACTGTTTAGCGAATATTCCAAGAACTTTTACTCCCGGAATATTGACTCAAGGAATTTCTGCCAGTCTGACCACGAGACTCCCGACATCACACTAACCGTCAAATAATCCAAACAAGTATTTACATTTTTACACTAACATATAATTGAATGTACAAAGCGATGCATAAACACACTATTCATTCAATAACGGTTCAAATATTTAACATTGATATCATTTTCACAAAACAGATTCATCGTCTCCTTGTCAAAAGATTATGTATACAAACATGAATCAGTGAATCGATAAGACAAGATATGTACAAGAAAAGGTATTATACAACCAGACATAAACCACCATCCATGTGTATTTTTCGTCCTAAAAAAGAACAAGATAAAATTACCTCGTATACACGATTCTTAGTGTGCAGATTACTATATTCTAATTACAATACATGTTATGACAATAACAAAGTTGAATCGCTGATAGTAAACATGGCGATCAAGACGTGTGTTCAATTTACACAAACTTCAACAAACATACGATTTTGTATGTAATAATTCAAAAGTTTCTTATTTACGCTGAATAAAGGTGGGGTCACCCTGTCTAGCGAATATTCCAAGACATTTCATTCATGAAACATCGACTGCAGACAATTTCTGCTAGTCTGACCACAAAACTCCCGATATCATACTAACGAAAACTTCTCATGAATATTCGTATCAATTCGTGAGAAATTAGATTCCTGCCATAATCACTCCAGGGCCCTGTAACATAGTTAATTACGATCAATATTTTCCTCCTTAGTATTAATGGCATTTCCTCCAATCTTTCGTTTTTTCCTAAAATAAATCGTAAATTATAGTATTTATGTTACTGATAAATACAATCCATGGTGAGATGCAATCATTTACAGCAAGACACAATACATTTTTACATTTGATTTTTAGTATATTTGTATGTTTAATTCAAGGACTTTTGCCAGTCTGTCTTCAAACTTTGGGAAGAAGTTTGTCATGTGAATTGATAAAAGAGTGAATCCGGGATGCGCGCTTTTCGTTGACACTTTACGGGTATTTTTGTTCACAGTAATGTCGCTAATGTGAACGTAAATGCATACCCCGTGCGAATATTCCCAAAGTTTTCTGAGGTATTTTAACAATGTGTCCTGCACTTTTTGTACATCTATTTCAATCTCTAAAAATGCTGCCCAGAAATGTCGTTTTCTTCGATACCTTCGGAATAGACTATTTTCGTAATGCAATCAAATTAATTGCGCAATTTTGCTTAAGTGCCTCGTTACAAATTAATTAATTCACCTTTTTCGAATAATTGTATTACAAGCCATGAAGTTTGTCTTACCTAACTGACCTAACGCATTCTGACTATTGCAGTACAACAAGTAATAGGTGAATGAAATAATTTGTAAAGAGGCACGTACAAATATTTGTGCAATAATTTTGATTACATTACGAAAATGGCCTATTAAAAGTCCGGCTCGTAATACACCCCAAAATCGGCCAGTATTGACTTTGCACAACGGACTTAGGGGGTGCTATCAAAGGGAGGAAACATGCATATGCGTACCCTAAATAACACTAGGGCGCTTTAGCAAAGAGGACGGGAGAATTCAATCAACCGAGATCAAATAATGTATGCAGTTCGGGTTCTGTCTATTGAAATACTATTATTCTTATCAGGTGAATGAAATAATTTGTATAGAGGCACTTCACAAAGACTTATGCATTAAATGTGGGCACATTACGAACATGGTTTATTGTACGGCGATACAACTTTTCCGTCGAGTTTAGGGAACGAACGCTATTATGGCTGAGAACGGTCGTGAAAATCAACAAGACGGAGAAAATTCTGGTTCGCACATGCGCAGATTGATTATTTTGCTCGGTTACCCTCGTTGCCCTCCGTCGTGTTTGCGGAAGCACTCTATATACAGGTTACAAATGAAGACGGGTGCATAGTACAGGACGATCTCGGTTGAGTGAATTCTCCCGTCGTCTTTGCTTCCGTCGTGTTTTCTAAAGCATCTACTGAGTGGGGGCCGGGCATTGGTATACAAAGCCTTAACCAGTCCTATGCTCTCAACCCCGAACATTTTCAGAGGCTAAGTCTCTCCCTATGCATTGAGCCTAGAATACTTCTTAAGTCCTACCCTCACTGAGTAACATTTCTTTAACCCATTCGTAATATCAACCAATAATCAAGATACGGATATTAAACAGAAAAGAGATTTGAACACGGCGAATAAAGAATTGGAACATTAAAATAGAAAGTTTGCTGCCTATATAATTCTTAGAATCAACATTCTGTTCTTCACCTTATTGGGAGAGTTTAGGAAAAATTATTTCGAAAAATTTACCCAGAAACAGTAATCAATCTCAAATGTAAAGATTGTTTTATGATTAGTTCAGAGGCTGAATAGCTTTTTGAATACAAGAATGCTGTCTATATCGCAAGCAATCATTTTCCCTGTTGACGTCATCATCACTCGAGATACAAGAAGGTAATTCCTCCTGTCATTAGCCTCCACCAGTCCTGTTGATAGAGGGAATGATGCTACTCTTCTCTTCTTCATATCACCCTCACTCATCACCTGATCAATCACACACGTCGTGTACTCATCATCTGATGTCAGGACGTAGAGGTCGTCTGTCTTAGGATCAACGCAGACATTCAGAATGACATCATTGTGGGGGATTTCCCTTTGAGCACCCTCTCTGTCAATGATGAGCACTCTGCGATCGGCTGGATAGGGTCGAGCGATGATGTGACCTGATGAAAGCATATCAGACATCCTTATATTCTCTTTACACGTGATGGTATTGATAATCTTACCATCAGCTGGGTTGATGACGTAGATCTTAGACTGACCCAACTCAGCAGCGATGATCATCCCATCCTTGTCAGCTGCAACATACACATATGTGATATTAACCGTCGTGTTTCTTGGTATTGTGACCTCATTGATGAGCTTCCACTGTCTGTCATACACACTGATGCATCCATTCAAACTGTCTCCTGTACTACCTCTGTACCCTTTACCGCATACTACCTTGTCATCATTCAGTACTACACAGGACACAACCCCTGATGTATCACTACCGTTTATCACTCTCCGAGTATGTTTAGTGTTCAAATTTAACATGTATGTATGCAAACCACCTAATAGTCTATCTCTGATAATCACATTGCATTCATCTCTGCATTCTATAATGGCAGGGTATTTGATTTTATCTCTAACAATGATTGTATCGATGAGCTTCCACTCCCCATCATACCCATCAATCCTCCCATCATACATCATCTCCCTTCCAGCACCCTTCACAAACCTCACACCAGATACAACACGATTGATTTCTTTCACCTCATTCTCATTCAGTGGCCTTTTTAGTTTATCACTAACAAATGTATTCACACGATGCCCGTCTTTAACAATATTTTGATCGTCTTCGAGTACTGAGTCAAGTGTCTGGTTTGCATTCTCTGTAGTTTTCGTTTCATCTTTCCATGATTTCTCCACCTCGCCAACCTTTCTCTTGATCTCTTGAGCGATGCTTTGAATGTCAGCATGAAGAACGCATCGTTTATTATTTATTGGTTCTTGTCTTTTCTCTGCATTTGTGTTGTTTTCTTGGCGTCGCTTCTCTCTCTCCTAATTGTTCTTTCGAATCTTTTTCTGGATCTTTTCAATCTCCTTCTGAAGTTTTTGGTTTTTCTCATCAATCTCCTGGTCAATTTTAGCTGCATCCTTCTGTTCCCTGACTTTGTGTCCTGCAATCGCCTTTTCGATTACGGAATCGACCTCTTCTTTGATACTTTGCAGATGTTCGTCGGCGGATTGTCTACACTGACGAATGTGCTTTCCATGGACTCGACATAACTCCAACTTCTCCATCGCCTTTTTCTTTAGAATGTTGAGCTTAGCTTTATTTTCCATGATTGCGTCCTCTATATCCTGTCGCACGCAAGGCTTTTCATGGTGATCTATCACAACGCATGAAATACATAAAGCTACGCCATGTGTTTTGCAATACCAATCAATATGTTTATCATGTTTCTCACAATACAGATTAGGCCCACCCTTTCTTGGTTTTCCGAAGCATTCCTTTTTAGAGGCGCAGTCATGGCAGAGCTTCTTCTTCTCCTTCACATAGAAAGTCAGATCTGCATTCGC
>JARBES010081777.1:0-10456 GCA_030265145.1 Strongylocentrotus pallidus | reverse complement strand
GCTACATATTTGTCTATTTATTGATTTCTAAGCATACTTTGTTCATGTTTTATTGTAAAACAGCATCTGAGGAACTATTATTTCAACAAGCTCTGCTTCAAGTTAGTTCCTCTTTTCTAGTGCTATTTCCATTATATTTATCGTTTCATTGCATATTTGTTGTGATATATTTATTCTTGTATTATGTTTTGCATGGGAAATAAAATCAATTGAATCATTTGATTCATTTGTATGTCTAGTGATTATAACTTTCCAATTTTTCTAACTTATTTATCGTCCGATTTTCATTAAACCTTCAAAAGTCTGCTTTTCTGATTGTTCTGCTTTCTTTTAGTTTAGTTTACTTTAAAGTTGGATTTCCCTATAATCATGGAACACGATTAAAATGCGTTTAGAAATCAACTTCGAGATTCAGACTGAGAATACATGTTTCAATCTATTTATTATTCTTGGAATTACATCTAATGGTGGATATGCCGTTTGTACGTTCAAACTAATATTCATGGAAGAAGAACTCGGCTGTATCACCTAATCCAGCTTCCTCCAAAGCAAGACGAAGTTTATTAACCTGCTCACTCGGTCGGACACGCCGTCTCCAGTCACGAAGCATCTCCTTGAATCCTGAACTTGAGACGCTGCTAGCCGAGGAGTCTGCTCTGTCAAGGTATTTCTCTACCGTTGAATGGGAGAAGCCAAGCTGGTAGCCAAGGTCATGTGCGTCCTTTATTGCACAGACGAAACCAGACAAGAATTGTAGCATGTTGTCTGATACAAACTTTATTCGGTCGCGTCTGTAGAAGCGAGAGTTTGTGACAAGCAAAGGAAGAGAATTTACAGAACCATGAAATACAGTGTAGAAGATAAGATGGTGATATACTATCCTACTTCGATTAATGCTATAAAACCAATTATATATCAAATACGTACACTGCTTCACGAGTACTTTATAATAGCAATTGTCACGACTAATACTCCGAAAAGAATAAATCTTTGAAGGGTTCGTGTTGGTTCGTAAATTAAACGACTGGCATGTATTATGTGGGGTTTTGCATGTATAATTTTGAATATTATCGATTTAATACTTGACCAAATTAGCATGGTATAATAATTATCAAGGATAACGATACACTTTTACTGCATTAGGAAAAACAATTGATTTACTTACGAGTGGGAGACTCCGTAATCTGGCTCGACTGTTTGGATGAAAAAGGGAAGAAAATAATTATGATGTGTAAACTTCAATTGCACTTTCTTTCAATTGTTATAAGTGAATTGTCACCCTCTTCATTTATCACAGATAACACGTCTTCAACATAAAAATCATAAATCTTTCAGTTACGAAATTTGCCACTGATACCTTTCTTCAATTTATTTATTTGAGATTTGGGTATGTAATGTAAGGTAAGGCTTAAGTTTAGGGATAGGGAGGAAAATATACCATAATGGATTGAATGGTGCATCTGTGGCTAATTGGCTTGTCTAATAATATTTATCACAGTATGATTGAAGCCGGAGTATAGTTCGTTAAATCCTTTCTGCACGATTAACAGGAAACAACGAATACGTGCGAACATTATGACAGAAATTCTGAATACAGGGAATAAGGAAAACTGTGTCTATAGGCAGGCCCGTTAAGACTCACACTTGTTGTATTAAAAAACTTCATTGAATAATATGTATACCTAATGGCCAGCCAGTACCTTCCATGTTAGCCTACACTTGACTTCGACGATTGGCTGAATATTGTGAGCGTAACGTGCTTAAAGACAGGTTTTCCCCATGATTTTCCACCACACGTGACTTCGATTTAATTTTCCATTCGAGTAGTGAACATAGTGGAGTAGGGTACTTTTGTTTATTACTCACCCCCCCCCCCCCCCCTGTCTGGATATTTTAGGTTGGTATATCGTGTGAACTTCCTTCAATCGTAATGGCGAATTGAAGTCCTTTGAATTATCTTATAACCAAGGGTTGGCATACCTTCCATTGAGATGGGTATTTGTTTCTCTGCGAGTGTTGATGCGCCCTGCTCAATACATAGAGAGATAGTCTTCGCCCCGCCCTCAGCGTGTGAGGACAGCAGCTCGAAATCTGAGGTGTTGCATTCTCCGTTCAGTAGACCACGTACAGAAACCTGGTAAACATTTTCAAACAAGAGTGCGGATAATGCAATGTCAGACATTGTTAATTAGTCAATGTCCATAACATTTCTCTTTTATTATCAATGGTGTGAAGAAATCTAATAACGTTATCATTTTTGTGAAGAAATCTGGTGGAAATCGAATGAAATGACAGGTCATATCATTATACATATGCTCTAGTGCGATACTTACAGTTTCCTGGACTTTTTCTGAGTCAGATAGACACAAAAGCTTGAGATCATCTTCCTTTGATTCAAGAGAGAACTTGATCACGGTCGCCACCTGGTAGAATGGTTCCACCAAGGTTCCCTGTCTCCTGCACATATCCTGACAATAGAACATGATTGAAAACGTGACTGAATTGTGCACCTGGATTACAAACCTGATCAAAAATAACAAACGAATGTCAAAGTCATACAAGTTGCTTTATTTCATGTCGTTACCCTTCTTTCATAGTTTTGTCATCACACCACTTTTGGATGTTATTTTTTTTATTTTGGAATTTGAGCTCATTGTGGGGATTTATTGTACACTGCAGGGCAATTTCGTGGCTCGCCTATAACCCGGGTAAAAATGTCTGATCTCTATTAACATGACATTGTGAGGGGTGCTATATATCTGATATCAGAAGCCATTAATAATATACATACAGCAGGATATCTGTTGCAGGGATGAGCTATGCAAATACGCAGTGTAGATTTCTGTGAAGGAACCATGAACAGAGGCTGAAATACTTCACAGGTGAATTGTACTCCATAAACGTTGCTTGATGACAATCCCCAGAGTTGAAGATGACGTGTAGAGAAACCAACCATGTCCTCCGAGATATCGAAATCTCTTGATGTATTTGGAAGTAAGCTTCTGTAACCAAATTTATCTTAAAAAATGCAAGAAGAGTGAAAAGGAAGAATAAAATACTATGTAATTTTTTTCTCAAAATTCTAACAGAATGTATTCAGGGAAAATACACACACGCCAGTCCCAACGTAAATTAATGCAAATATATGTAATCAAATATCATGCACCGTCATTTTAAGAATGATTAGGAGACTTATTTAATCAAACTATTTACATAACTAGGTAACTTTACCTCGTATCATGGTTTTATAAACAAGGTTGAATCATTTGAAATTTTTGAGATGTTAAAAATGGCACCCTTTCTTCTGCATATTTAGAAAATAAACGAGATCTTTTACAAAGAAGAATAGAGAACAAGAATAATGTGCCTACCTGGTCCTAACTTGGTGTAAAGGCTAACATGCAAGTCATCTTGATATTGTTCCCGATGGATGCAGTGTGGAAGACCTACAGTCGCAGCTTTGAGAAGTTCTTGAGTGAAAGAGCATTCAATGACTGGAGTAATGAGAACGTCTCCATCCTTAAGGGGAATCTTAGATGAACCACGACTAGGAACACTAAGAGTGACCAAAGATCTCATCACTTTAGGGATTGCTCCTGCAGGAATGGATACTGTGATGTCCAATTCATCTAGCTTCAGCTCTCCACCGTCGTGATCAATGATGCTATGAGTAAAGGGGACTAGGAAACCTTGGTGGTGTTCCATTGCTACCAACATATGATTTAAAGACACAATTAACAGATAAAAGACATGTCCGCATTAAACACGGGTTACATCCAAGTTCTATATTGAAAAAAGCTTTACAAAACACTAAGAAACAGTAAGATTATAACATTTCTGGATAAGAATGTTGTCGAAATATGACAGGACATGCCAGATATTATATTTACAGGGTTTTCAACCCCCACATTGATAATAATTTGTGTGTAGTCCTATATATTTTATTATGTAATTTTTGCTTTTGTTTTCATTGATTTTCTTCCGGACTTTTGTTATGTCATTAATGCGTTGAATACTAACTATGTATATGGTGTATATTGTTTTGTTATTTTTTTTAAGGGAAATGTGGAAATAAATTAGTTCAATAATTCAATAAAAAGGAGACTTTCAACGAAATTATGTTAACTACAATTACCTGTTGCTATTTTGTCTGCTGCATCGGTGAAATTAAAAGCTTTTGTAATTTCGAGAAGCCTCTTTCTTGTTCCTCCATGTCGTACCCATTGTTGAAGCATTTGTAGAACGATGCGTCGTATTCGATTTGGTGGAAAGGACACAGATGTAGACATGACCTGCAGGATTTCAGAACCTGCTAGATCAAGGCGTTGGGAGAGGTCGAGTAGATCTGGAGTTGTGCAAATCTTTTTGGAGATTTCATCACGACCTGGGAAAAAATAAAATAATTACCATGGTTGCCCATGTCGTCTCGTATTCCCTCTCTTGAATTTGACTAAAATTTCTTGTAATTCTACCATTTACAGTAATTACAACTTTACATCATCTTGTTCATCTCTTTATACAACCTGAGCACTGTAAAAAAAAAAAAAAAAAAAACAACATACCATCCCATGTGGTTGCAACCATGAGTTAAAGTGATTGGGAAAGGGTTAACCGTAGAACGGGTTAAAATTTTCCATGATTGTATCGAACCTGCATTGCAATCCTGGATGTTGTAATCTTCAAGAAGCTTTGACATCAGTACTGTCTTATCTTGCCTTCCTAAACGTCTGTACCACTTGTTGAGGAGTTGCCATGCTATTCTGTTCATTGCTGCAGCATCAGAAGGTGCAACCAAACCAACAATGACGTCATCATCAAGGCGAAGGGCTTTCCCCAGTTCCCATGCCAAAGACAAACTATTCACCGGAAGAGCAACGCTACACTGCTCGCCCGTACTCGGTGAGCCTCCACATATGTCGATGTCTTCACTGGTTTCATCTCCATCTATGATTTATGAAAAATAATATGTTATATATATACAGTCAATCCTGTCTTAATGACCATTTCTCTATAAAGGTCACAGGTCTATAGTATCTTCTATACATATTGTCTCCACCTCGAAAGAGAAATGTGAGTTGTAGAACCTGTCTAGAAAGTCCACCCGTCTACAGTGGACATTTTTTCTGTTTATTTTTAGTTGCCTTAATAGACAAATTAAAATCTTTCTCTATATAGATACATAGACTTTAGTAATCGTGTTCATTAGCATCTTTATACAACCTTATGACAGCCATTGTACTGTGAAAGGCCGTTCTTAGAACTAATGTGACGTACCCGAAACTGAATTTCTGATGATCTCCATATCTTCAGGCTCTACAAACTCGCTCTGCTCTGTTCTTTGTTCAGGCAGTGAAGTAGAATTCCCTTCCAGTTCTTGATCAGCCACTTCTTCGTCTTCTTCTTCTTTGTCTAAAAGTAATAAAGTACATCGTATGAGGCTTTTGTGACCTTCGTATGGTACTGCCCTTAGCATAGCAGCATCTTTATTTTCCGTGTTTCGTTTAATTACTCATGGGGCCTATCCAATGGCTGTTCTTTTACTTATAAACAATTCCCTTGCCTGCCACTACCACACAAACTAAGCACACCTTGTTTATTCGAAATATTTTATTATAATACACAATATTTCAGAGGTGGTTTTTTTTGTTTTTTGTAGCGAACATCCTTAAATCGAAGGGGGCGTCCAAAAAACGGCCCTTTTGACGAAAAATAGTATTTAAAAAAAAAAGTTTTAACTTTAACTACCATGAATTATTATATTCTTTTCTGTTGTAGAATAAAAGGAAGTGTAATATCTTAAAATAACTCAAATACTTAATTTTTAATACATTTCAGCCCTTGGTCCGATTAACAGTCACCAAGAGCTCATATTTCTTGACTGTTATGTGCCAATAGTGTCTCGAAATGGGTTTTACTGGAAGTTATTCTGAATTCTCTCCTTAACCCTAACTTCTAGCAACGCACAACACTGAAATACAAGTTGAACGGGGTGTCAATATGCCGTGAATCCATATTTATTATCTAAAGTTAATCTGGTTATAAAACTCTATAAATCTAAGTTGTTTGAAAAAACTGGAAGTACCAATGTTGTACTCGTTCCTAAGTTATCAAAACGGTTGAAGCCTTCTGTTAAGCCTACTCTTACAATAATTTGGGTTCAATGTGAGTACGATTTAAAAAAAAACAGAAAATTAATCCTTTTTCTACTTCTGTTTTTCCAGAGTATTATTTGAAAATCACTATCTTCACGATATAATGGACATTGACTAGTTGATAGCCCCGCTTTAATAGGCTAAGCCAATTTTCTTTAAAATTTAACGTTGGTTTTGTTATCAATCATCGTGCGATCTTATGAAGTACTGATGAACTGGGTCTATTGATGAGTCCAACGATGCGGTCATCACTTAGACGAAGAGCTTTCCCAAATAGAGGGGGTGTCACAGAATAGTTGATATTAAGTGTAGAGATGTCTCCGCCTTATCTCGTCTTATTTCGTGAGACAAGTCGTTGACACATCAAAATTACTGCTGTGAATGACATTAGCAGCCCTAATAGTTAAGCGGAAGCTTCAAAGCAATTTGTATTAATAATAAACATTTCAATCGTATGATGACATTTAAGACAAAGTTCGTTTTTAAATTTGATAAGAATAACCAATCATATAATATATACAAATCATAGAGGCAGAGCTTATACTTATTAACAATGAAGAACAGTTGCCTGTATTCTCAGCCGATGTCAAGGAGACAGATTCCCAAATGCACTTCAACGTCTCAGTCGCATTAGGAACCGATCTTTGAGATGCCTTCCACATGCAGAGCATTTGGATGTTAGCGTCTTTGCGATTCTGCAGTGTCCTGTGTTTGATGTTATCAAGCTTGTTCTGACTGAATCCAAGCTTCGTGCCGATCTCCATGAAGTCCATCCACTTAATAGTTCTAGCCAGTTTGAGCAAGTCTTGGTCAGAAATGTCACTAAATAAATTGAGAAGATATGATGTTCATTATACCAGAATCAAAGCTTATCATAAATTCGGGTTAGTGAATTGCTTTTCGACAGAAACCGTAATTAAGTCAATCGGATATTTGTCTTGCAGTTGGATAGATCGTTTGCTTCGATCAGCAACACGTATATAAACAAATTAAGCAATGCATCATTGATAGTCAAGTCGATAAGACGCGTAATCTGCTTGACACGCAGTCCGAACAAATTTCTACCATATTTATCTCACTAACATATCATTCATCTCTATTATTAGAAGGTTTAATGTAAGTTGAGATATGTGAACATTTATTTTCCGTGAAATAACAGAAGATTACCTTTTAGAATTAACGTTATTACCTCTCCATCGAATTGTCTTTGTTTCTCCCTATTTTTGTATTTGCAAAGACAAATCAGATATTGAAGCTCACCAAATATTTTTAGTAGAACCATTTGTATGTAACTTTAAATTGACGATTTACTTGGACAAACAATCTTGTGAGTATTTTGATATGCTTTAAAATACTGTAGGTGGGCTTTATACGTCACGGTGTTGCCTATTTGTGTATCACTGATGACAACTTTAAACATTCATAATTTTCCTATTAATAATCAAATATCGCTCAATTTTGTTTCTCTTATGTTTTCGGCTTTTTTAGATACCTGCTAATTTTCAGGCTGAGCTTCTCCTTTGATAATTTTCCTGCTTGACGTTCTGAATTTCGGTCCTGCGAAATTTACTCTGGGTTTATTTACACCCACAGTTAAAATTGCAGTAAGGTAATTTAGGTTTGATTTTCGGTAAGGGTTACTGACTTTAAAAAAAAAATCTTACCCGGTTGTAGTAATGTCTGAAGTACGGTGGCCCAATATAAAAGACGTCATTGTTGCATTGAAAAGGAATGAAACATAATGAAATTAGTTTATTCCGCATAATCACAAACGATTTAATGCAAAAATGTAATGATAGATACTTGAAAAAAATTGCTTTAAATATACCTTTTCACAATGTCTTCATTCTATTATTGGCTGATCTATTTTTAATAATAACAATTTCCGCACTCTATGGTCATCGCTACAACTATCACCCGTATTAGTGTTATTATTGTTATTATTATTTTCATCATAAATATGTAAATATTATTTACATCTATATTGCTTTTTTTCATTTTGAATAAAAGTGGTTCCTATAATGCCAATAATTTTATATCAAGATTGTATTTTCCCTTTTTTTTAATTATTTTACTGTATTGTAAAATTTGAAATTTGTATCTCGCAGACGTGTGATAAAATTAATTTGTTATAGGAGCATGCGAGTAATAATGTTGTCATATAGAAACATATTACGCTACACTTATGATGACTATGATCATCATTGGCGTCAAATTGTTTTCCCCCAAGACAACAATGGCCAATGTATAACTAAATCAACAGATTATTACAGATCTATACACAGCTTAGGTAATATATATTTTGAGTCATCAGGCATTATGTTTGGTATGCTTAATAGTGTTAAGAATCTAATTAAAAATCTAAATGAGTAACAGTGAAACCTGTCATTGTCGTCTTTTCTGCCTCTGTTTCTGCAGACTTCAGGAGTGAAAGAAGCACTTCCTTCACGTTTTGATGAGGTAGTTGGCTCTGTTTCCACGTTATCAACATTTCGTAGATGGCCCCTTGTCTGTCTTTGAGCCTCTTATACTCTATTGCATCCAGTTGTTGTATTTGGAAACCAAGTGCAACTCCCAGGTCATAAAAGTCGTCTATCGAAAGCTTTTCAGCGATCTTCTGGACATCTACATCAGGGAGATCATTTCGGGAACTTCCTTCGATTTCTCTGTTAAAAAATACATGTAACTTTTTTTCTTCATCTTAGTTACTATACATTTCCCATATATGGTGTTGCGTTATAAAATGTAATAATGGACATCCAAATTCCATTTAAATTACCAAAAAACGGGAACAAATATTGCAAGGAAATAAATACCTTGTATTTCAGACAATAGGCCTTGTATCACCTAATATCTTAACAAAATTGTAATTGGATTCAGAGGGAAAAAAATCTCCTATTGCACCTTAATCTAACCTAATTTTGTTTTAATGTGAAGGGATTGATAACGACTTGCTTACCGGATAACTTGAGTAAATTCAGGACTCTTGATTTCATCTGCAATCACGAAGGTTTTAAAAAAAAATGTCATACATTAAGAACAAATTTAAATGTTATTTTAAAAACAGTCAATGTCCGAAGTTAATGTGCACAGAAAACGATTCCAATGAATGGAAATCAGTGAATATGTAATGTATCATAAGAAACTTTCTTAAAAAGCTATTAAGTAAAGAATCTCATAATATGCCTGAGCAGGTATATCTTTATACGAAATTGATAATTACGAATTCCCGAGTAGGCTAATGCTTTCCTGTTAAGTCAAGTTTATGAAAGTAACAACCTGAGCTAAGAATTTTAAGACAAATTAACTTGCCGATTAAAAAAGAAACGTGGCCGACAATAACACATCACGTAAAATCATAGCTCTTTATTGCAATACAGGGATGGGTTACATATTGTAGACAAACCTTCGTATCTAATGACGAATGCTATTGATAGAGACACCCCTAGGTTCCCAGACTGTGTAATTGTGACGGTTATCACGTTGGATGTAGTATCGTCCTTACTCGGAGGCACTGTTAAGAGTACATTATGTCTCATTCGGTTGTGAATATCCTTTAGAGAGAGCAGCTAAAGGACGAGAATAACAATTAGAATATTAAGAAACAAACAACATTCTTTTTAACAAATCAAATAACAAGAAAAGGGATTCCATATCTGATTTTATGTCATTATTTATGTTCTCATACTCTTTATCCGTTAGCCCAAAGAAAGCGGCTTTTACTAAAAAGAGGGGCTATAGCGCGGCTCGGCTCGGTCGCTGGCCGCAAAATTAGCCATCAAAATTTCTTACAAAGAGCGTAAGAGTTTAATTGGTCGCTTCTCTCCCTTGCACAATTTGAAAAGCCGATAGTTGATAATCAGGCACAAGATCTCAGCCACGCACAATTAATTGGCTTGGGGTTTAATTGCCCTAGAGTCAATTTTCTTGGGGTAATTACCTGGGAGGTAATTGTCCCGGTTATACTTATCTTGGGGATAATTGTCTTGGGGTAAAAAGTTCATATTAGGTATATGCTGAAAAAGGTTCTAGCAAGATACGTCACACAAATGCCAATTTGTGTAAGATTGATCATAAATTCAAATATTCATAATTTTCTTGATTTCAATCGGATTTTGCTACAGTTTCACTGACCAATTCTTATCATTTTTCTGCTTCCATTAAATCCAACTTCCTATCAGGGTGGACTTCCTCTTTAAGGACAAAACTGAATTTCTTACCTTAGTCTCTGCCATCTTCCCCTCACAATCACGTGCCACTGTAACGTCACCTGAATGAGATGTGATGCTAAATGGGACCGAACG
>JARBES010081402.1:0-10463 GCA_030265145.1 Strongylocentrotus pallidus | reverse complement strand
GTTCAATATTTATTTCATTATCTTGTATTCTACAATTCCTACTCTTAAAGATCATATAACATGTTTTATCGCGATTAAATGACAAATGTATCTCATTGAAACCTCCAACCACAGGATATGATTCCTACCTGAGTAGGGGTAATATTTATAATTTACTTGTCTTTTCGTCTTCTTAATATTGAATTGTACCATCAGCTAACGAGGACAGTGCTAGACAGGAAATTAATTTCGTTTGGTGATCCAGAGGCATTAGCTGATGGTTTCTTTTCTTTTGTTATTGTACTCCATTTTCTTGCATTCTTTGTTATTAATACACTCCTTGTCTTCCTGGAAATGAAATCAAATCAAATCAATGACACAGAGATAGGATTAAACAGGGACATTTTTGCACTTACCAACATCCTTTTGAGTGCCATCTCTTTGTTTTAGATTGGATTTCGTAGCAAAATTCTCTACATTGAAGATAATACACATCCCTCTGGGCAACCTATCCATCTTGTACTTTGGCAAATCTGGCATATGGTCTGCATCTTTATAGATGAAATGAAACACATTCATGGTTAAATGTTAAACAGTGAAATCTGAGTACAAAGAATGCTTGGTAGACACAAGAACATCCATTCTTATGTTCTGCTGGTCTTCATGTACAAGTTCCTGTACCAAATGTTTTAATGACAAACATTGTTCAATGAAAACAAAACAATTTTTATAGAAAACATGTACATGTATCTATCAAATTTGATAGATCTAAATCTATCATAAAGAATTGGAATAATCCATTACAGCATAAAGGGGCAGAAACAAAAGTCTGTGATGGTAATTACATTCATTCATTTCAATGCACATCAAAATGGCAAAATATAAATACATGTACAGTGGAGACTCAAGCTTCATTTTAAAGTGTGCCATTTTTCCTTGACAAGACTTCATGAAATAAGTATGAAAAAAATGTATTACCTGTACTTGGATGTGGTATAACAGCAGCAGTTTGAGCAGGTTCTATCATATGACCCTCGTTAGTGAGTGTGCTGCTTTGCTGTGAGTCTAGACAAAAATAGGTCAGATGTAAAGTTATATACAAATAAGAAAAACAAGTTATAGAGAAATATTGAGCAATTGAAAGTTGTTCAAAGCTGATGGAGAAAAAATACATCAGCTTACAAAACCCAAGTGAAAACATAAATCCAAGTATATGGCCTACATGTAATTTGAAATGAATACAATTATGACATCACATTAGAGTCATTTAAACAAAAAAATAAGAGACTGATAATCATATAATATTGGATGGCTTCTAATATTGTTATAGTTAAAGCAATATATTCTTGTATAATACGGAAACAAAGCCATAAAATATTATTATTATCTATGTCAGGCTGCTAGGGAAATAACAAAATATTGTATCGACAGTTGAACTTCCCGGATGACAAAGCAATACGAAAACGATATTGATCTGTCATCCTGGTACGTACTGCACTAAAGATATAAAATACATTGATGAAATACATTGTACCACTTGGATGCCTTATATAGATAATAATAGAGTGTATCGAACATCATAGATTATTTCATCCACTTCTTTTATCATGAATCCATAAAGTAGCTTCTTACCTCTGTAATTCTTTTCTACTTTTACAATGGCTATATTCTCAATGAATTGCAAGATTTTGGATATAAATTCCAGATCTCCTGGGCCAATCAATGCGAACTTCCCAAACAGGACAACGAGCTACATAGGAGATAAAATAGCTGTTGATGTTAAAACTTGATGGAGATTGAATGAAACAAAATTAATATCAACAAAACTTGGATTACATCTAAGGAATTATAACCTGAACAAGACTCTAGGATGAATCCAGCTTGACAACGCGATGGCTTGGTGGTAGAGCGGTATAGTCTTGTAACTGGAAGGTCCAGGGTTCAACACCAAGTTGATGCG
Source organism: Strongylocentrotus pallidus (assembly GCA_030265145.1). Lineage (NCBI taxonomy): Eukaryota > Metazoa > Echinodermata > Echinoidea > Camarodonta > Strongylocentrotidae > Strongylocentrotus > Strongylocentrotus pallidus. The sequence continues at coordinate 8,524 of JARBES010081402.1, read as the reverse complement.
CTAGTGCCCTTTTGGATTCTCATTACCAAGTCCCTCGATCAGAGAGGCCTTAAAGCCATCTGTTCCCTGGTTGCTTACTTACAGGCATATACATATGCTTTCTTATATAATTAGCAGTCAGGAAAAAAAATACTGGTAACCTGTAAGACTCCCAAGATACAGTCCATACATGTGAAGAAAAAAATTGTGACTGGCTATATATACAAATATTACATGAAACAGACTAAACCTCAACACAAACCTATTGAAAGTCACATACAAATGTATATTATAGTCAGGTAATTATGACATAAACAATTAAAGCCATGCCGACTTTTTTTTGAAGGGCGATTTATATAGCCATTCCTTGTGTCAAGAGGAAATATAGGAAGCCACTATAAATTAGATAGCTTTTCTGTTGAGGGAGGTTTACACATGTTTGATCAGGGGAATTTCTCAGAAATGTACATCATTAAAAGTATGTACCCCTGAATTTTAGTTGCTGTGCTTCTAATAAATATTTTTCTAAAACTAAAATTTACCTCTTTGTGTCATTCAACTTTTGATTAGACAACAATAATTAAGATGTCATGCGAGTGGCCTAATTACTAAGAACTGCAATGCTGAATGACAATTTTGTACCGAAGTATAATCAGAACTCAGTAGCCTACATTTCACTGATGAACCACAAATATCATTGGTCATTGAATTCTTTTACAATAATAAGCAAGTTGGTAAATACTATCTGCGTATGGACAGATAAAGGTCAATTTTGTTCCCAAATTGTAAAACCAATCGAGACGAATACTGATATTGTGCTCATGAAAGTTATGTAATCAGTATTCATTTATGCACCAACAGTACATTTATCTGATACACAGGTGGAAGTATTCTTCTCAAGAGGCAAACAAAAGGTATTCATGAAGTGCCTCCATCACTTCGGCAGTGATTACTTTAAAATGCACAAGTGGGACGTATCCATCGTGTATAAGATCTGTGGATATTTTGGGGTCATGCGTACTGAAGCTATTTACGAACTGGCTTATTGTTAACATGTACAGAGTGTGATAAATCTAAGATTTCTTGCTAATTAAAGTCACCTGTAAGAGTGACTTGCACTCCTTGATGGCTGCTATACGAAATTGAGAGTCACCACTGAGATACAGAGTATACGATCCATTTTCATCTTGACTTAGACTGGCAAGCCTTTGTAGAAGGAGTCTCCTGCAAAACCATAACAGAGTGTGGCAACTTTCCTGGATTTAAGACTAGAGCAATTAATGCCTAAACAGCTTGCATAGATCAAACATTGTATAAAAGTGTACATTAATTAATATGACAAGTCAGTTTTCATTGAAATTCTGTTTGACTAGAAACACTCAGCATAATAAATATGAAAAGTGGGGCATGCGCGGTATGCACATGAAGAATTTACAGAAAGTATCAAAATGTGTTATATACTTGCAAAAATTCATCCTTTCATCCAAAATGAGTTGCATATCTATCTAATTAACCAAGTTTCCCTACTAATTTTATTAAAATGGGTTCATACCGACATTGTTAAGGTCTGTAAGAATGGGTGCCTGTTAAAACTTGGAATTTGTGGGGTCAAGAGTAAGAATTGGGGGCCCAAATGTATTTGGCACCTCTTATGTTAAGCCTTGAATAAACCCCCCATACGGACCACAATAGAATATCACAATAAAAATTATAGTGTTATTTTCTTTGCATATTTCAAGAATTGCACTTTATCATCCATTTAAGTAATAGGAGAAAACGACTTAACTTTTGGTAATCTATAAACAACAAAAAGTGTAATAAATTGTAACTTATCACAACATATCTAGGCCTAAAATATGTGAAGTAGGCCTATATTGTACATTTTACCCTCTCCCCAATCAAACTAACTCACTCACCCTCCATCGCTATATGATTTGCGTCTCTTCACCTCATAGCGATTGCTTGCCTGAATCGGATCGAACAGATTCAGAACAAAACACATCGAAACAAAACACATCGGAACAAACAGCATCAGCATCGGCATCAAAAGGGCTGTGATGTTAAAATTCAATCAATTCAATGCAAATCAAAATGGCAAAATCAAACTACATGTACAGTGGAGATTCAAGCTTAATTTTATAGTGTCCCATATTTGGTTGACAAGACTTTATAAAATGAGTTTATTATCTGTATTTGGAGGTGGTATAACTGTAGCAGTTTGGGCAGCTACTATCCTATGAACCTCGTTAATGAGTGTGCTGCTTTGCTGTGATTCTAGACAAAAATAGGTCGGATGTATACATACAAATAAGAAAAAAACTTAGTGATAGAGAAATATTAAGCAGACTAAAGAAGGTTTAATATCAATTTTGAAAGCTAAAGCCGGGGTATAATAATCTCAAAGTTTGGAAGCGCTTAGTGATTCTAATAAGCGCTATATAAAAACTGAGTATTCATTATTATTATTATTATTATTATTATTAAATGCATATTCGTTGGAACTCTCCATTTCTACATTAATTTTTTTTTCTCCATACATTCTTATGATGGACTAGATATGTATATTTTTATCATTATTATTTTATTTTTCTGGGGGGAGGGAGAAAGATGTTAACAAAAAGGTATTCTTACCTCGCCTCTTGTATTTTAGCAACATCCATTCTATAATAAAAATTGAGAAAGATATCCTCTGTATTTCTCAGTACAGTTGGCATACATGTAACGATAATACACATTAGATAATCCTGCAAATACACAGGTACTAAATAAACAATAAATGGTGATTCATGTATCTGCATGAAATCAGACATTATAGACCAAAGTGGAAATGAGAGGTTTCTACACACAGCAGTTAACTACTCCTCTGCTTTCTATATAGTTCAACATTTTCTTATAATAATGTTTTCTTAAATTGATCTCAAACAATTAGGTATCTCAAAACCACATGGATATTTTTCTTGGAATGCTCTGAATGGTAGTTCCCCTGAAAGTTTCCCTAGAATACTTCAATTTTTGAAAAGTACATAAATAATGTTTGTCTATGATACCAGGGAACACCATAAAACATGCTAGACATGAAAAATAAATTGCACCTGACAATCCTGTTTGTATCAGGACAATTACCACCCGTAAACTACCCCCAGAAAATTTTCCCCTGAAAATTAAAACCAAGGACAACCACCCCTCACCCCTGAGGACAAGTAGGCTACCCCCTTGTTAATTGAAGGGGAAGTCAACCCTGATAATAATAAGTTGGTATAAATAAAAGCATAATTGTTAAAGAATAGTATATACCGGTATGCAACTTGGAAAAGGTAAAATGTATATAATTGACACTGATCAATAATGAAAGTTGTTCAAAACTGATGGAAAAACAAATCATCACCTTAAAAACCCTAAGTGCTTACAAGAATCCAAGTAGCATATGGCCTGCATGTAATTTATAATGAATACAAATATTATGACACCAAATTAGTGTAATTTTTATTATTTTTGTATTAATATTATTGAAATGACTTGCAGTCTTTGAGACACTGATAATATAGTGTATTGACCATTATAGATTATTTCATTCATTTCTTTTATCATGAATTCGCAACGAAGCTTCTTACCAAGGTAGTTCTCTAATGTTTTGGCAATGGTTATTTTCCTCACAAGAAGTTGCATGATTTCAGTGAAGTCTTCAACATCTTCTGGGTTTGTCCATGCATACTTCTCCACCAGGACAGAGAACTACAGAGGAAAAAAATAGCTGTTGATGTTAAAAGTTGATGGAGATTGAATGAAATAAATATCAACAAAACTTGGATTACATCTAAGGAATTATAACCTGAACAAGACTCTAGGATAAATCCAGCTTGACAACGCGATGGCTTGGTGGTAGAGCAGTAGTCGCAAAGTGGGAGGTCCAGGGTTCGAAACCAAGTTGATGCGCTAGTGCCCTTTTGGATTAATCCTCATTAAAGCCATATGTCCCCTGATTGCTTACTTACAATTACAATGATGAAAATGCTTTCTAAAAACAATCAGGATAAAAAAAATAACCTGTAAAACTCCTAAGATAAAATCCATACATGTGAAGAAAAACAATTGTGACCTGCTCCCCAAAACAAACATTTAGTTCCCAAACATTACAATTACACAGACTTAACCTCAACACAAACCTATTGATAGTCACATACAAATGTATATTATAGTCAGGCAATAAAAAGGCCAAGCCATTCCTTGTGTCAAGAGGAAATACAGGAATTAAAGTCCCTATAAGTTAGAAAGCTTCTCTGTAGTGAGGGAGTTTCCACATGTTTGATCAGGCAGGGGAATTTCTAAGAAATGTACATCGTCAAAAGTATGTACCCCTCAATTTCAGTTACTGTGCTTGTGATAGTGTTTTTCTTAACAAAATTTACTTTGTGTCATTCAACTTTTGATTAAACAACAGTAGTTAAATCAATCTTCATGGCATCTTAATTACTAAGAACCGTAATGCTGAATGACAATTTTTTATCAAATTATGCAGATGAACCATAAATATCATTGGTCATTGAATTCTTTTACAATAATTGTTAACACACTCTCACATTTAAGACTAACTCGCATTCCTTGATGACTGCTCTACTAAGACCAGAGTCACCACTGAGATAAAGAGTAAGCCATTCTTTGTATTCTCTTAGACCATCAGGTATTTGTAGCATCGGTCCCCTGCAAAACCATAATAGAGGTTGGCAACTTTCCTGTTTAAATCAAGACTAGAGCAATTAATGCCTAAAGACCTTCCATAGATTAAACATTGTATAAAAGTGTACATTAACTAATATGACAAGTCAGTTTTCATTGAAATTCTGTTTGACTAACACACGGCATAATAAATATGAAAAGTGGGGCATGGTAAAGGCACATGCATCAGACAGAATTACAGAAAGTATCATAAATGTATTATTTACTTGCAAAAATCTATGCTTCCATCCAAAATGAGTTGCAAATTGTATTACATTCACTGAACATCTAATAAGCCAAGTTTCCCCACTAATTCTTATTGAAATGGGTTCATACCAACATTTTTAAGGTCTGTAAAAATTAGTGCCCTGTTAAAACTTGGAATTTGTGGGGTCAAGAGTAAGAATTGGGGGACCCATATGTATTGGATACCTCTTAATGTTAAGCCTTGAATAAGCACCTCCATACATCATGAACCACAATAGAATATCAAAATAGAAATGAAAGTGTTATTTTCTTTGCATATTTCAAGAATTGCACTTTATTATCCATTAAAGTATGGGAGAAAAAGACTTAAACTTTAGGTAATCTATCAACAACAAAGAGCATAACAAATTATAACTTATCAAAACATTTGTAGGCCTAAAATATGTGAAGTATATTGTACATTTTACCCTCTCCCCGATCAAACTAACTTGCTCACCCTTCTTTGATGCCCCATGATTCGCGTCTCTTTACCTCATAGAATTTAATTGCCTGTTTCGGATCTACCAGCAGTGGATCGCCCGGCTTTGGATCGCCCAGCATCAGACCTGTGAGCAGCACCAGACCTGTGAGCAGACTTGCGGGCAGCGCAAAACTTTCTGGCTCTGTAAACTTCATAGTTGGGTCAGGAATTCCGAGTTATTAGATGCTATTTATTTATGTCACGTTGGTTTCCTTGTCAATATCAGCATAGATCTATGAAGTTGGAGATTACAGAAAATGTACATGTTTCCTCAGAAAAGATGAAAATCTGCAAAAAGGATAGACCCAAGTAGAGTTGATTGGTAGAAATAGAAATAAGGTGATGAGAATCCATTCATATTAGTATTTAAAAGGGTTGCATCAATGAAAACAGTTTCAGGATAATCAAGTTCATTTACTATGGAGTATACATTAGAAAGTAATTAAAGTTTTATAAATCAAATGCAATGGCAACTCTGTGATTTACCTGTGTAATTGGGTTTTTACAGACCTGTATCCATATGATTATTTACGTCTAACAAGCAGCTCTCCATATATTAAGAGTTTAATTCTAACAATTTTGCAAATCTAATCTTTCTATTATACAATATTTTGGAAAACCTGTGCCAGATCAATAATTAAACAATTTTGTTTACAAATACTTCTACTAATTAGATTGATTCTTTCATTAACAAACAAGAGGGATATTTTTTTATTTTTAATTCTCTGAATGATGGGGGGGGGGGGGGTTTCGCCTAACAAAATACAGTTGTCACTTTTGCCTTTTGGAGTGATGAATATACACTCTTAAAAATACCTAGTCAGATTTTGATCAGATTTTCTAGTCACATTTTTTGACTAGATTTTAGTCATTATGACTAGAAATCTATCCATTTTCAAACAAGTTTGACTAGTAATCTAATCCATTATCGTTCGTGACTAGTTTTTTCGGTTCAAAAGGACTAGAAACTAGTAAGTGCCCCTGGGATCCTTTATTCTAGTCAGTTTGACTAGTTTCTAGTCAAATCTGACTAGACATTTTTAAGAGTGTAGTATGCACCAAATATAGCACTTCATAGCAATCCATACCAGACTCTACCAAGCAGGCCCAGGGGAAATCTATCATTCAGTAGTTTATCAGTGTTTGATTGGTCATAATTTTGAAACTTAATATTTGTCTTATCATTTATCAGATTTCTTTAACTTAAAGGGAAAGCCAACCCAAGTAGACAACTATTCTAAAGAAAGCAGACAATTAGCAAACTGATATTGATGTAGATCTAAGTTACAATTGAATCTGACTAAATATAAGAAAGTTATCAATTTTTGAAAGTTGTAATCACTGTACGTATGGGCACTTCAACTTGGCTGAAGCGGTAATGTCAATGTGATTAGTGCCGGACTGCTTTCTCATCTGTTCCAACATATAAAATTACTCAAATTAAAATGACAAAAGTTCTTGGCTGAAGATCGAGGGTCTATTCTTTCTTAACAGAGGACCTATAATAATAGGCTAGTTAGTATAACATATTTTGAGTAGTGCCCCAAGAGAGAAGGAACTTGCGAGAAAAACAGGAATTATAGTGATATTTTTGTATTGGCACGTCCTATGTACGTTACGTCACAATCAGCTAACCAAACTACCAATTTAAGATTCGCATAGACTTCAAACATTCATAACTTCCTTATATACCATGGGTCCAATTTGTTTCAAACTTTTGCCATTCTGTTTCTGTTATTTTACTGCGTTCATCATGTTCATATACAAATCAATTATTACAAGGGTTGGAATCGGATTGCCCTTTATACTTATTTTTCATTGATAGACCCTATACTAGCAAATTACGTCGGAATCTGTTGAAAATTCTCCCCTCAGTTTTATATTTATCTATATAAAACAAATTAATAGATTTAACAATAACAGTTTGATATTTAACTATTATTGGAAAGAAAATAGACTCTAGATCTAGACTAGATAGATCTGCTTTTCATATAAATTTCAAAATAACATCGAAAATGTAAAACATCCAAATATAGCGACTTACTTTCACTCTGACTTCCAGATGATCTGCACGTATTCTCGATAAAACCTGCGCTTGATCCTGATGAGATCGGCAATCACACAGAAATGTGCAAATTAAACCCCCCCTCAAACCTCACTATGAAAGACGTACGATGTAATAGTCTCTGTATAGAGGCGATCAGTGGAGCCAGACCCAGTCTCAGCGGAACAACTGTCGAAAAAAAGAGAGCACAATTTTTTTTTGGGAAACTCAAGTTTGATCGATTGTATCTCTCCTGTCAAGGCATGGTCATCTCTATGTTTGGTATCATTAGAAAGTGTGTTTATTTCTCTTTAAAACAATTTCCTATTTGATAGCCAATAAGTAAGTTAAGCACGTACAGCCGACCCCTTGCAATTGCGTAAGTGCTAAAAATTGAAGAACGAATTCGCTTCCGCTTCACACGCGCTTGGTTGCTATGCTACAGAAGCACAATAGATCGGAGGGGAATCCCCGTGCGTCATCGCGCAGGGAGGGGAATACCTTCCTATCCAAAGAGATTCGATCATACACAGTATATCCTCCGATGCAGATTTCAATGTGAGTCGCTAAACTGGTAACAAGAGATCTGGATTTGTGTTAATGAGAGAAAAAAAAAATCTAAATTGACAGTGAGAGAATACCTTAAGATGTATATGGTATATTGTGATATACCGCGATCCATGGAGCATCTGTTATTTGGTAACGTGTGAAACGGGTGGTTAATTTCATCTGGACCATTTTGCAAATGAAAATAATGCCAAAGAGTAGTGAAATGTTATTTGACACTTTTTTACCATAATAAGGAATACAAATGTGTTCCTTTTGAAAAGATAAACTGTTATTTCTGGAATATGCAGTACAGCAACATACCGGCAAGATCAAAAGTGAAAATTTTATATGAAGAGGATGCAAGGTTGAACTCTATGAACGTATACAACATAATAATGGATCCGGACTAAGTACTCGGACCTGGGGACAACTCGGCCGCGCTGCAAAAACGGTATTTTCTTGTCATTTTACCTCTTAGTGTTAGGGTAAAATGACAAAAAAAATTACCGTTT
>JARBES010081215.1:0-10465 GCA_030265145.1 Strongylocentrotus pallidus | reverse complement strand
AACATGTCTTCAACGATAGAGGGCAGTAATGCGGAAGTGAAAATTGCTATCTACACAATGCATTACAATGTATATGCACAGCACACATGCACGTTAAAGGTACTGGGTAACATTGTGATGGTTGATTTCACAAATCTGTTGAATCAGAATGCAAAACACGTAAAATTATGTTTGTATGTTTGAATTATCCAACTACAATGCCCCAAATCCGAAATTAATTCACGCAATATGAAGATTTCAACGATTTTTCGAACGGACGTCGGTGGACGGCGCTTCTGAATCTACTTCGAAAATAACCGCTCGTTAGGTTATCAATACCGCCCTCTGCGGCACATTACGAACATTTGGCGCGCCATTTTTCTGTGTATTATTGCCTAGATACGTACTCCACATTTGTACAATATGAGCGACTCAGCGAAGAAAAGAAAGAAAAGAGCAAGGGATCGTCGGTGGCGGGAAAAGAATAAGCCGAAAAATATTGCTGTGTTCCACGACGATTCGGAGGAAATCCGAGCGATCGGGAAGGAGAAACAATTGACGGACAAAAAAGTAATCAGCCTGCTGCTCAAAACGTAAGTCGATCAACTCGTTTTTCCCGTACCGGTACTCCCGGCCCGGTAGCTACTCTACTACTACTAGTAACTGTATCTGTAGTACTACGGCATAGATCTAGTAAATAACAGTTTAGGACCCTATCGAACTAACAATTCTGCATATCTTTACGTTATAGGAAAGATATGTTATTTTGCATATTCTAAAGAATATAAATTCATCAACACTTTCCTTCAAATAATACATCGAATCCACACATCAGCTACTGAGCTAGCACTCTAGTCTAGCGCTCAGCTCAAATACATCGAATCCGTTCCGTGTCACTGCCAATGCATGTCACCACCTGAGCTGAGGTGATCGTGACGATGTATTGACATGAAACTTGAACTTAAACTTAAACCTAAACCAAGATCTCGACTAGTCTAGACTCTAAATGTTTGAAAATAAAATATGTCACTACAGACACTAGAGTCTAGATGGATTGATAGATCTATAGACTCTCTACTAAGATCAGGACAGTAGATCATAGATGGATCTAATGTTAGACAAGACTTAAAAACCGAGGTTTAACCCTAAAGTTTTTTTATCATGTTTTGAAGTTGTAGTTCTAGATAATCTAAGTTAGACTTAGTCTAGGTCTACCCATATTTTTTTTTGACATTTTGGGGCTGTCGCAAAAGGAAATATATTCCGCTAGAGGTCTAGTAGTAGACTACTAGTAGACCTAGTGCGCTGTTAGTGTCACTCCAGCAGGATTGTAAGCAGCTCTGGTGCCTCGTGCCTGTTCAATAAGATACCGATAAGTGGAATATGGCAACAATGTATCATTTAATTTCTGGTGTTTAGGCCAAGGGTTAGGTTAAAGATTATTGACGGGGTGGACTACGAAGTGCATTAGTGACATTCGACCATGCCATTTTTGTGTGATTTTGTTTTGAGTGACTGGCGTAAAAATCTATTTGTTCTTCAAAAGAATAGATGCTCATACAAAAAAAATGAAATGAAATGAATATTCCTCCTTGGCTTTTATAGACTAGAGTCTATAGGGTAAACAAAAAATGTGCCTTGTGCAAGCTCTAAAGGCATTAAAATTTGACAGCTTTTTAATAATTACTTGTCATGAGGTATTACATTTTAAAATTTAAAATTTTATCTATTCTGCAGGTACAGAGCGAGTGTTGGTACACGTACGGAAAGGTAACCTTCATACATTTATATTATTAGTATTACATGTAGCTAACTGGTAGGCCCTACTATAAAGTATAATTCTAGACATCTGTATAATCATATTAGAAGGAAGGGTAAATATGTAACAACATTATTTACAACTGCTGGTAGTCTGGTACAGTAGTTCTGAATATCATCGTGGCTTATTTGAAGGAGTATTTTATTAATTATCTATGATCTTTGGAAACAGCCAATAGAAAAGATTACCATAATACAAAAATTGTTGGTATCTGTATTGACATCCGAAATCTATGAACCTTCTTCCCGACTACTGCATAAATGTTTCAATATCTTTTATGCAGTCTACCTATATTTGATCAGGGAAAGATAATTTTTGCAATTTAAAAGGGAGTAAAGTCACCATAAAGTCATTTGAACCATTCTTTTTATTTCTCTCTTATCATTTTGTCTATATGTTAGACCCCCCACAACCTCAACTCCATTGCCAGTAGCTTCCCGTGTTGCTTCTGCATCACATACACCCAGATCTGTTGAAAGGTAAGATGAAGATTAATTTTAAACTATGTCCTATTATTTTATTTTTTTAAATCAAAAATATTTATCTTATTCCCCAAAAATTGATTTAGAGGTTTGTCTAGTATACATGTATATGTATTGAAATTGTTTTTTAGGGAAAGCCTGGCATATACTAGTCTGACTCAGTGTCATATTGTGATCAGCCAATATGCAAGGTAATGGTTAGTGATCATCTGAATTAGAATTAGAATGTTATAGAATAACCCCCTAAAACTGCATGAAATATTCTTCTTGTTTAACCAAATTACAGATCATGATCTCTTATATGATATACATATATATAAATATATATATATATTTTTTTTTTGGGGGGGGGGGGGTTATGAAAATAATTAAAAAAGTTATTAAATCATGCCATTCTGTGTAGGCATAAAACATATTCCAAAATAGTTGCACATTCTTTTGTTTACTATGTTAGTAACCCATGTGCATGACAATTGATAAAAGAGGGAACATGAATGTCAATATAAGTTTCAAAGTTTCAATTGCTGTATTATTCTTTGATTTTGGATTTTGTTAGCATTCTCTAAATATATATTTTTTTTTTTCCAGCTTGCCGTTCTTCAATTCTCCACTTGTTCCCAAGTGCCGTAGGTAAGAATGGTCGTTTCTCAGGCAATGGCTTTATATTCAAGGCACATCCCCTTCTGCATTATGTACATTACAAAACAATTCAGGATACCATATCAATATATAGGCCCAAATCTTCCCGACTACTGCATAAATGTTTCCATATCTTTGATGCAGTCTACCTATATTTGATCACGGAAAGCTAATTTTTGCAATTTAAAAGGGAGTAAAGTCACCATAAAGTCATTTGAACCATTCTTTTTATTTCTCTCTTATCATTTTGTCTATATGTTAGACCCCCCACAACCTCAACTCCATTGCCAGTAGCTTCCCGTGTTGCTTCTGCATCACATACACCCAGATCTGTTGAAAGGTAAGATGAAGATTAATTTTAAACTATGTCCTATTATTTTATTTTTTTAAATCAAAAATATTTATCTTATTCCCCAAAAATTGATTTAGAGGTTTGTCTAGTATACATGTATATGTATTGAAATTGTTTTTTAGGGAAAGCCTGGCATATACTAGTCTGACTCAGTGTCATATTGTGATCAGCCAATATGCAAGGTAATGGTTAGTGATCATCTGAATTAGAATTAGAATGTTATAGAATAACCCCCTAAAACTGCATGAAATATTCTTCTTGTTTAACCAAATTACAGATCATGATCTCTTATATGATATACATATATATAAATATATATATATATTTTTTTTTTGGGGGGGGGGGGGTTATGAAAATAATTAAAAAAGTTATTAAATCATGCCATTCTGTGTAGGCATAAAACATATTCCAAAATAGTTGCACATTCTTTTGTTTACTATGTTAGTAACCCATGTGCATGACAATTGATAAAAGAGGGAACATGAATGTCAATATAAGTTTCAAAGTTTCAATTGCTGTATTATTCTTTGATTTTGGATTTTGTTAGCATTCTCTAAATATATATTTTTTTTTTTCCAGCTTGCCGTTCTTCAATTCTCCACTTGTTCCCAAGTGCCGTAGGTAAGAGTGATCGTTTCTCAAGCAATGGCTTTATATCCAAGGCACATCCCCTTCTGCATTATGTACATTACAAAACAAGATTAAGGATACCATATCAATATAAAGGCCTAAATTTAAAATTAAATGACAAAGTTAATCAATAATTTCGCCCATAGTGTAAAACTTGAGTGCTTCATTTTGCATTAATTTGTACACATCTGAACAGTAACATACTTGCATTCAGAAGGGAATACATGTTTTGAAAATTGAATTGTAGTGTTAAAAATGAATAAGTTGGAGGAAAATCCTTGTTTTATCAAGTGTTATTTCATTTTGATAGCAATACCAGTGCTACTCGGACTAAGAGAGGCCGCAATGAGGAATCTTCCTCAACCAGTACTCGGACTAAGAGAGCCCGCAAAGAAGAATCTTCCTCAGCTGCTGAAAGGTAATGGGAACCCTACCTAAGAAACAAACTTTTTTGGGGGAGCAATTCTTGATATCACATGTGGATATATTTGAACCACTATGACTATTGCCTAATTTTGGAATTCAAAGTCAGATGTAACGGTACTACATTTCCAAAGACATGGATATTTCTTTTTTCCTTTTTGTTAAAATAGAGTTGGGGGGGGGGGGGAGGGTTCTTGATAGTGATTAGGCAGATTATCACCGCAAATAAAGTTAACTGTATACCAATGCCTCTAAATCATATTCACACTGGGCGTTTTAAGAGGATGATTTTGATGGGTCATGGGTGGGTTTTCATTATCCCCACTCACCTGCCACATAAGTCTGCAGTCCCCCTTCTTGGCAAGCCGAAACAATTGGCATGTACATCCCTCCTCACAGAACACCTATTTTACACCAAAGTGATAATTTTGTAGTTAATTTAGATGCTAATTATAAGTTACCCCCTTTCATAGAATGTAGTTTTGTGACCTGAAACGCTGTATCTTGAGCAAATTTGTTATAATTACATATGTTTTGTATGAATATGCCTATTTTGTCTTCTCGACACTCAGCACTTTTATGCAACGAAATTTTACAAAATCAGTTGAAGACTAACACACTATAATAATAACTGTAACCTGTACATAAACTTTATGTTATTGCTTTTACAGTGGAGCTGATGTGGTGATGTCTGGGGTTGAGAGAATGTCAGAATCGGATCAAGAAACAGGGATCCAGTCTCGGTTAGTTTTTCTTTCTATCAATTGCCTCTGATTTTTTTTGGCTAGACGTTTGATTTTTCAAACTTTGAGACCAGAAATTTTGTTTGTATTTAATTATTTTTTGAGGGTTTCAGAATTGCAAGATCTCTAGAATAGACTAGGATCCATGTACAAATATACCAGTGGTTTGCTTCTAACAACCACCCCATGAGGCATGAGATGACTAAACAAAAATTTGGGTATGTATCATAATTTTTGTAGAAATTCCAATTACTTGGAATGTGCATCACAACTTTGTAAACATAAGATAAGTATATTCATGGTCAAGAAATGTAAATGTGACGGCCACTCCAATGGGCTTACGTTTTAAATACACTTGCATACTTTAAATACTTTTCAAATGAGAATGCAGTTTGGATGTTTAACAGCACTGTTTTGTTACTCCTTTTGAAATTAATACAGTCAAACTACTATACAAGACCCAACAACCTCTGGACACGAAGCATCTGACTTCAAGTAAGAAAATCGCAATCATAGTGCCTTTAGAAAGATAAGATAATTATATTGTTTCCAAGGATGAGACATTTATTTAGAGTAATCTTGAGGACTCGTACAATTTAGTAAATGTTGATACAAGAAAAAAAAAGGAATTAAGTTATATAACTTTAAACTATTTTTATGAAATTTCCATCAGAATTAATCCGATATATAACTTTTGGTTACGTATATATTTATATTTCGGTCATGCCTTGTGAAGCTTGGTCCAGGGGATGCCAGTTTTCAGGCAAAATCCTGAATTCAGGCCCTGGCAATTTATTTTCAGGTCATACAGTTGTGTCAAATAAAAAAATTTAGGTGATTTTCAGGCCCATTGATCACTGCTACACATTGCAAGAGTGCTGACATAGTGTTGGTAAACATACCAAAGTGGAAAATAATATGCATTATTTGTTGTTGTTGCAGCATCAGTGTTGATTATCGGGAAATCGGGAATTTCATCTACCCGCAGGAGAGAGAAGAAGAGCCTGCCCCCAACGAAAAAGATGAGATCTGGCATCCCTCACATGTCCGCAACAAGTGAGTGTTTTCTCTAGTTCGAAAGACTGAAGATAGATATCACTTCTCAGCCACTATGGTCAATCATAACGAACACATCGAACCAATTTTTATTGTTTAGTTTATAGTCATTCAATTTATTGATCATACATGTGGTTTTAATGACTCCACCACATGTCTATGCTGTAGATAGCTAGCATCCCGCGCACGTTACCTAGGGTTACAATTGATATACATATATATATATATATATATATATGTATATATACAGTTTTTTTCAAATAATGTTTTAAAACACCAATTTATAAAAACAAACTCCATATTTAATGTGCACTAAAGGCCATGTGTCATCATACCTTGTTTTAAAAAAAAGTTAAAATAAGAATGTTCCTGAAGTTTGATAGCTAAATTTCTGCTTTGTCGACAAATATACAGAATGAGGATTATTTCAAACCAATGGTGTTCGCTCAAAGTTTTTTTTATTTTTTAAATCTTCCTCAGATCTCTATGCAAAGGACTCGATGTCATCGATGATGCAGAGGCAGTGTTTGGAGGTGAAGGAGAGGACGAGACTGCACACTCCATCAGCGGGCTACATCAAAAGGTTTCTTCTGCGAGTGATGCAGCACATGACCCAATGTTTCTAATTACTAGAACGATGCTGGCTGCCTTGGCTAGGCAGGCAAGGCAGATCTGCAAGAAATGCCAACAATCTCTGCATGTGAAGATTGATACGGCAGGAACGTCTGCACATGTAACATGGGTAATGCAATTATTTTTAAAATAGGAGTTACAAAGGTTCTTGCAGTATACCATGTATGGCAAAACACAAAATAATTTCATTGGTCCCAATAAATTGTTGATTATAGCCCATTATGGTATTAATGTATTCATTATTTACCTGTTACCATGATAACTGTACTTAGTGCTCCTTTCCATTTACTTTATAATTTCGTTCCATACTGTATTCTACCTTCCGAATAGTTTTTGTGTTTTTCCAATAGTCTCCTCTCTCATTTGTTTATATTTCTTTTCCTTTATGAATTAACTTTAAAGGCACCTACATTATATGTTTAATTTCTACCCTTTTTCTTTTGGGGGGGGGGGGGGGGGTAAACGTTGCAATTTAAAAAGCCATTTTTTATCATTTCTATGGTCATGTATGGTAGTAATGTTATTTTCTCTTTTCTCTTCTTTGTCGTTGCAGACCTGTGACTCTGGGCACACCTCTAGATTTTGCACCCAGGGAACAGTCAATGGGTCACATGTTGGAGATATGAAAATGTCATCAGCTATCCTTCTTTCTGGAAACAATTTTCAGAAAATAAAGAGGATGGCAGAGGTCATGAATCTCCACATGTTTTCCTCCAGACTGTTCAATGCGGTGCAAAGACACTATGTGTGCCCAGTCATTGAGGAAAAAATGGGAGACATACTTTCAGCCACAAAGGACCGACTGAAGGGTAAAGAGGTGGTTTTATGTGGTAAGTAATGTTTGTTTATTATTTGTCCATCTAACTTGTAGAAAAATATCTTCCAAGAATTCAAGCAAATTTGTATTTATTATGGTCATGTCCAAACCGAGAAACTCATACTTCTTCCTCACGTATGATTTTTAATGCCATTCTTTCATTTTTTCTGTAATGCTTATTCTTTTATTATCCAACTCTGCTTGAAACAGGAGATGCCAGAAACGATTCCCCTGGATTCTGCGCCCAATACTGCACCTACACACTCATGGAACATGAGAGCAAGGACATTGTAGATGTGCAATTCCTGGACAAGAGGGAGACAGAGAATAGTGGGGCTATGGAGCCGCTGGCCATGATGCGGGCTCTTGACGGTCTGAAGGCCGGTGGGATCACCATATCAGAACTGGTGACTGATGCCCACTCGACCATTTCTGCCATAATCAGTAAGTTTACTTTGGTATATAGTACAATGTTTGAATAGATTGTGATAATTGCTTCACTCATTGTTAAAACCGTGTTCATCTTATTTTATGTTGCCATTTTTATCTCATGACATTTCCTATTTTTCTTTTGCAGAGAGAGATTATCCTGAGATGCTCCACAGCTGGGATATTTGGCATGGGGCCAAAAATATTGGGAAAAAGATTTCACAGGTGAGGATAACTACTTAGAATAGCATTCTTTACAAACAACTGTGACATTGCATGAAACAATAAAAAATGTAGTAAATAAACATGTGGTTGGAGAGACCTCATGGTAGCCTGTTGTCTGATGTTACCTTGAGAAAAATATCATATTATTGTTTGAAAAAAAATAACATCAGGATACATGGATTACAATTGATCATTGTATCTGAAACTTATCTAATCTTGCTAAATAACATTTTTTTGCCAAATTGTTATATTTAACACATTTTAAATTGTTCAAGTTGAAATATTTGTTTGATTATTTGAATAGTTTACGGCAAACACTGAACAACAATATTTTATATCATTTTGAAATTGAGAGTGGGTGCAACTACTCATTTTATTCTCTGTACTTTTGTCATTTGTCTGCTTAAAGGCATCTAAAACAGTAGCAAACAGGCCACTCAAGTTCTGGACAAAACATGTAGTAAACCATTTTTGGTTCTGCGCAGAATCGTGTGGTGGTAATGTGGATCTGTTCTTGGTGAGTTGATTGATCATAGCTGTGTGATGTTCTCTGATTCTTTAATTGTTTTTTTATGTGATCAGGAATTAATTTCTATTTAAAAAAAAAATGTACTTCATTGAATATTGTGAGGCCAATTTTGGTTTAACATTTATGATGTTTTATATGACATTACATATGATAACATGTATTATTATTATTATTCTTCTTATTCAGAGCAAGTGGCGTGGTCTAGTCCACCATGTCACTAACAAACATAAGTGGGACATAACAGGGGGACTTGGTGGAGTGGCCCACTGTGAGCATGGGGACCTGGAGGAGAGGACTGAATGGCTATCTTCAGGAACCAAAGCCCATGACACCCTAGTCAGGCTCGTCCTGGACAGGAGGCTCCTGAAGACGCTGTTTCACTTTGTGAATTTCAGGTACTGGAGGAGACATTTCTTAGTGTTTTTATGGATAATGTGGTTGAAAAAATGGATTAGCTTTCTGTTTGCCATGCCTCTGCCAGGTGTTGTCTGTCAGTCAAAAATATTTCTTGTTATTGCGATAAATTAAGAACGGATTGTGGTATCGTTGTGATACCTAGTTTGTGTATGTATGACCATGTAAAAATTAGTTGATTAAATTTGGGGTCACAAGTAACTTTGAAAGTCTGCAAGAGTTGTGCCCATCAAAGTTACCATAAATAATAGAGCTTCCAATAATGAGGTTCATAGCATAGCATTGCAGGCAGAAGCATCTCATTTCAATTGTGCAGAGTTTACTTTTTTATTTTAATGCCTTCATTGCGGAGGATGAATGTCTAATATTTGTCTGCGTCCGAATATACTGAATCTTAATTGACAACCAGGGAATTTGTTTAATTACATGCATGTTGTGCTAATTGAGGCGAATACTTTTTTCTTAAATGTGATAGTGGAGAACTAGGTCTCATATGTTCACTTATTTATTTATGGTGTTATGAAACGTTTTGATTGATCCCAGGCACACTGGAGAGCTGGAGTCCTTGCACAGCCATATTCTGATGTACTGTGGCAAGAGATTTGCATTTGGGTGAGTGAGTATGATAAATGGTGCGATGTTGTTGTATTTCTTCCATTTAAAAAAAAATTAAAATAGGACCCCCCCCCAAAAAAAAAAAGTTATTTCAAAGGCAAATTAACCATTATCTCCTGTAAAGTATCCTATCCTACAAGCATCTCACATGTGCAATTTGGGTCTGTTTATTGGTTCATTGTACACCAGTCATTACTCAATCATGCATATTCAACCAATTGACCCTAAAAATACATTTACAAGCCTCTCATTGGTCCATTGAACGATCATTCATAATGTACTCATGCATAATTCTTCAAAATTTTTGTCAAACACAGTCTAACATTTTGTGATTATCCAAATCTTTTGAAAGAGAACAGTTTTCTTTCTTTTTTTCAGCAAACTGTAGGAACATGCCATTATTCACAGACACTCACAATTACAAGATCTGCAAGGGGGGGCGCAAGATGACAATCAGTCTAGCCCACCAATCCTTTTTCACAAAAGAATCGCTTGCTAATTGCCAATTGCCAATTGCCAATTGTAGCACCGACATTTTTGGGGTGGGGTGAGGATCATATAATAATCACACAGTTACTCATAATAGCAGCGGAAGTCTAATATAAAATTGCATATCGGGGAACTTTTCTTTAATTAGTACCCATGCAAATAATCCCCCCTTTTATGCCGGTTACCACAGG
>JARBES010080953.1:0-10468 GCA_030265145.1 Strongylocentrotus pallidus | reverse complement strand
GCAGTTATCATCCCCATAATTATGCAATACGTGGAATCGAAACTCCTCTTGTAACAATGAGATAAGTGTGGTCACTCAACAATTTTATCACTTTTCTTCAAGGATTTTCCGCCGACATACACTCAACCCTAGATGAGATGGTCTCTGGATCAAATTTTGACCTCAGGTAAATTTACTCTAAGAAAAAACATTTCTACACGAACAATATTTTGTGTGTAAATCCTTGTTTGCTGATTACTATCACTACTATGCTTTTTCCTTTGCGTGATATGCTCTAAAACATTTGTGTGATTATTATTATTATATTATTTTGAAATATAACATTAACAAGATGGAAAAAAACATAATTAAGATCGTGTCAGATTAACAATTTGAACATCATTACACGAGATTGATTAATAATCTATTACTTTATTATTGAAAGAACGAGTAGAGACAAATCCGAAAGATATGAAAGTCTGGCTAAAATTAAATGCAATACTAATAGTTCAGTCATCAACGGGTACAAATTTTGCAGTGGGTAGAGAACACGCTGACATCAAGATCACGAAACTTAGTTGATGTGAAATGCTGCAGACCCGGTTAAAGTTATTTCAGGCGTCCCAAAGGGTTCTGCCATAGGTCCGCTACTCTTCCTCTTTATATCAAAAATATCAATGGAAACATCTCGTCGAGTGCGATGCTATTTGTAGATTATTGCATCCTCTACCGGGCGATCAATTTGACCAATGACACCCATTCCGATGATGTGAATAGGCTATATCTAGCTGGGCGGATAATTAAAATGATTACGTGACAAATGAAATTTTCAGGAACAAGTTAAACCTTATCAACCGAGTATACACAATGAACGGTACGACTCTCAAAGAGGTAAACCAACATTCTTACTTTGGAGTTGACCAAAACTTATTGTTGGAGAACCAAGCAGATAAATAATTTACCATGCAATGCTTGGCCTCTCAACCAAGAATATTCAGAAGGCTAGATATACTATTTTTTTCATTTTATAGTAAGTCCTCATCTTGAACATGGTAAATACGCATGTAGCATAGGTGATCCCTTTTTAAGCAAGCACATCAACAAACCAGAAGGTGTTACGAAAGGAGGAGCCCAACTTTTCACTGACCATTAAATGTGAATGGACGTCCATATATCAGACCGTATCAAAAGAGTGAAACGAATTGGCAACAACTTCAAAAACGACGACCTGTGGCTAGGCACTAACTCTTCTTCAAAGCTATTCATGACCAAATCGCCATACTAAAGACTATATCATACAACCTCAGAATATCCTAAAGGGATACCCCATTATCTCCTCGAATATGAGATTCAATACTGATCACCTTTCCCCCCAGAACCATTCGGGCCTCGAATTCACTTCCTCCTGAAGTGGTAATCTGCAAGTCTGTAAAAAGGTTCAAAGTCATCCCCTGGAATTTTTAGACTATGTTCATGTAATTTTTAAAGTGATGGGATTAAACTCCAAAATGTATGAAATAGGTAACACACTCTCGAATGCAAACATTCTTATTGGTAAACAATATCCAGCTTAGAGGATCATGACCAGGAACAGAACAGACTCGGAGTCAGATAATGGAGGTAGTATCTCCTAACTGAGATCTGGATGGGATACTAGGTAACGATATTATCTTACTTTACTAATCAGTGAACTAACGGCAATCTATTTTGTCACTCTCTCTTCTCCCTGTATTTTCATTTATAGCAACGCCGACGACATTCCGAGTAAAGAATTCATCACAAAAAAGATAAACACCGATCAGTACTACCATCTTGGTCTAGCATTGGGTTTGTCCTACCAGACACTTGACAGCATCCAGTTCAGAAGCAGACAACATGAGGAGGCTGGGGTTTATACCCCAAATCAAAAGGCTACTATCTTCATGATCCGCCATTGGAAATGCTTGCAGCATTCCGTCTCCATAGCAGACGATCATCTAAGAGAAGTGTGGAAGTCCGTGAGCGATTCAGGAGATTCAGCCCCTGTTTTAAAACAACGACGAAGAGCGGGTAAGAACGCACTAACATTTCGAAACACAATTACATTCATTGTAAAACAGACCAGAGGATAAACAGAACCTTTAAAAAATGAGGGATCGTGCAATACAGTTTATTATCCTAATTTAATTGATAAATAAGGTAATAACATCTTTACATGGTATTTATATTTTTACCTTCCCTCTAAAGAAAATAAACATGACACAAATGTGGAAGACGTCTTCGAAGAAGAATTCCTTCGCGAAGAACCAAGGACCATCCCGACAGTAGGCCTACATGCGTATGAGGTGGAGGTGAGTGTTTCTACACGGTAGATGTTTGTCGTTATTATTTCCAGAGACTTTGCTATCAGCATTATCTACAATGGCAACATTACTCAACAGCCAATCAAATTAAGGTTTCCATGGACGTTACCATTATTGGCAAAATTTACCATCAATGGAAGGTTTTATGAAACGGGCCCAAGATCTTTACCACTTATTTGTGGGCTCGACGTTAGTCTAGTGGTCATCAATGAGTATAGTGTGCATACATAGGCCTGCTAAGCAGACAACCACATTTACAACTCTTTCAGTATTGTTTAGGCCTACATCTGACAGGGCAGAAAGATAATTTCCGATTTAGCTAGGTGCCCTGATGATTCGTAGGCGTGGTGATCTACTATTGATTTATCTTGCACTCATGTAGATGTGGATCTTGTATAGACACTGAATTTGAATTCGAGACAATTGATTTGATGCAATAGTTAGGAAAATGTATGATAGATCAATGCGTTTGACAACGATTTGTCCCAAATAACATAGA
Organism: Strongylocentrotus pallidus; assembly: GCA_030265145.1. Lineage (NCBI taxonomy): Eukaryota > Metazoa > Echinodermata > Echinoidea > Camarodonta > Strongylocentrotidae > Strongylocentrotus > Strongylocentrotus pallidus. Next base: position 7,648 of record JARBES010080953.1, on the reverse strand, counting down.
AGGTGTCTCATGTATTAAAAGTACATAGGAGAAACAGCAAAGGGAATGTCATGACCTGTACTATAGATGACAAATTGAAAGGCTCCTCCACCGAGCTATGACCCCGAGTGAGTGAATTGACTGTCAACAAGCAGTGCTGAGAAATAATTCAGATATCAAATGTCAGTCCTAGAAAAAATAGTAATGGCTAATCACTCTTATGTCACAGACATTCAAAACAACCTCTCTTTCTCTCCCTCTCATTGTACCTTTCTTTGTGAAATGTATGTATCCTTCATTTTGTACATTTGCTTGTACTGTTTCATGCTTTGAGAAGTATTGAATAAAGACTTTATTTGGAGAAAAAAAGATTAACACTAGTATTGCTGTAACCCATTTAAATATGTCTAATTAGTACTTAGCAACTGGTGATGATTATTTTACCTTCCAAAGATTCCAGGAGCAAGGGGGCACTGGGCAGAGAGGCTTCATCATAAGCGACCTAACACTCCTAGTGTCAGAAGCGACTCGTTAAGCAGGTATATAAAATGAATTGAAATGCGTTTCAAAATGTATTAATAGTTTCTAGCTTCTATCAGATACATAATAATAATGGTGTTATAGTATTTTGCCAAAGTACAGTGTTTTAACCTAAAATATGTTCTGATTAAACGCGTTTTGAGGAAAAGTTATTTCAGATCCAGCATGGATTTGGCGTTTTTTGTAATTTGCGATAAAACTCTCTCCCTGTGACCGAGACTAAATAAGAAATAAGTTCAGATCCAAAAGAATCATGAGTAAAAGTAATTGCAGCTCCTCAGGAATAAAAGCAATGAGGCTGATGAGGCTTCCATGGGTAAACAACAGTTTTATATATTAACGTTATTATCATAATCATTATTATCATGATCATTATAATAATCTTGTTATCATTATTATTATTACACTATCATTATTATTATCACTATTATTGTCATCATTATTTTTAGTAGTAGTAGTAGTAGTAGTAGTGTTGTTGTTGATGGTGTTATTATTATTATCAGTTTCAGCACGTTGCTAGAGGAGGAGGATGGTTGCTTTCCGAAACGTTGTAAGTTGCCCTGTCTTGTATTCAATTTCTTCTCTTATTGTTGAATAACATAGAATGAAAAGTTATTATACCCTAGTTATTTGTTACATGTAATAATTAGTAAATTTAATATATTGGGAAGTATTTCTCAATAGCATTAGATGGGCTCGCTTCACGCATCCTGCTTTTACATACAATTTCAACATTCAAAGGTAGTTTGTGAGTTAATCACAAGATTCTTGCAAGGAGACAAAATTTTGGTTGTTGTGTCGAGTTTAAATATGTTCGTTGAGTCTCAGACAGATATTTATGATACTGTAATTTAATTTGTTTAATGTTCATTTCAGATGGCGCACACATTCCCGATTTAGCTCGTGCGCGTAAACGTACCTTCGCAACTTCTAGACACATACCTGACAGAGTTCGAAGGTATATTTCCTGCCTTTCTCTTGTTTCCCATGGGCTTACCCTGATTACTTGTAATTAGAATTGCGAAAACTAAATTCAATTTATTTATACCCACAAAAACATAAATACAGTAAAATAAGTAAAACAATGCAGAAAATAATCATCAAAATATTACATTATAAATAAAAAGATTCAGTAAAGAACAATATGTGGAGGGTCGAAGGCCTATCAAGGTCTTATCCCCAGTGAGGTTGGGATAAGACTTGTCTTTATATTGACGGCTTCTACACCTTCATTGATATTATTTTCGATTTTGGATAATCATATAAAATGTCATAATAACCATCCACTGAATCAACGGATCTTTTTTTCTTCTTCAAAATGATAAATGAATCTCGGGTTAATAATAGAATCTTAGATTGCTAAAGATAAAATGTGTTTTTTGTCTGTACCTGGATATTCCTTGACAATTTCCTACAATTTCTGTCTTTCCTTTCAGAGGTCTGAGTATTCACGAGCATCATGAAGATGAAGGTAGGCATCCCCTTACATATATATATATATATATTTTTTTTTTGGGGGGGGGGGGGGCAAGTAAAGAAACGGATGATTTTCCAAAGTGCTGTAATTGAATCATGTTTACATGTTCGGTTTCATACAATATTAATGAAACGACGATTTTTAAAAATCCCCTAAGTATAATTTAAATGCAAGATTGTCAGTTATTTAAACATATTTGTGGCTTACACCCAGTAAATAAGATCGATTGATCGATCTGTATTATGTTTAAATAATTGAAATTTCTCCTAGGAAGCATTACATTATATTTATAAAAGATTGTCAGGTACAACATTATCTTCTATGTATTAGTCTTGTTGTAAAATTACTCTTTAAAAAGTCCAACAACCTCAACGTTGGTAATTCTTTTCAAAATAGGATTTTATTTCGGCAAAAAGGCGCTATACAAATCCATAATTATTACTAGAAGCGTACCTTAAATCATTTACAGAAAAAGAGCATTCCAAGCAAGCCATTTTTGCATGGATGGAATCTGGAGAAAGAGTAAAGCCGGCGGATTTCAGACCGCATGAGTACACTTCAGAACCTACAGATGACGAGGGACAGTCCATTCACCATATCTCTTCACCGAGCGCCCACCAGGATGAAATCCCAGTTCAAATTTGTCAAAGCAGGGATGATTTGTGTGATGATACTGACACGATTCGGCTTGAGAAGCATGGTATTGAAGTAAGAATACCACCAAGCGAAGCTTACAGAGCAAAGGATGTCACCGTCGAACCAATCCATGACATTCCACCTGAGTTGGTACTGAAGGAAACAGAAGCCATCATTACCGTCGGCTTGAGACTGTCGCCCTCTGATGCAAACTTTGACGTTCCGGTGACAGTAACGATGCCCCATTGTGGTATATTCACAAAGCCAGATGCTGCGGAAATCGTCACATATTATCGCAAGAGTGGTAAAGTCTGGTCTTTCCCAATGTATCTCTCTCTCTATCCCATTCACATTGCTGTTCATTAAATAAAGTAATAGATATGCTCAAGGAAGTTAATTGCACAAATACAAACGTATAATTATGGCTGTTTTTTATCCCCCAAAACGCCTTTCAAACCTTAAGACATAGTAATGGTTGGAATGAGGCAAAGAATTATGATAACTGTTAGAGAAAAAAAGAAATGGCTCCTTTATTTTGTAATAAAATGTAAGAATTGCGATATTTTTTGTTGAATTCGACATACAAGTATGTGGCTTTTATAATAATACAGGGTTTAGGTAAACGTACGTTTACTAGATTTCTTTGTTGGTATTTTGCATGGACAGCTTCTGAAAGTTTTACAGCGATTCCTTCTACAAATGGGAGCCCACGATGTGTTGTAAGACATCACGACCTGGATATCTACATGAACCATTTCTCCGAAATATGGATTGTAGCTGTCTTCAAACGGACGTTCATTGGAAAACGTGTTATTTGTACACCATATATTCCTGTGTCCACTCCGAAAAATGATGAACACGTGTTGTTTGTCCATGTCAGAGATGAAAACATAAAAAAAGTAAAGGTTAGTTTTTTTTTCTTTTCGTCTTATCGTCCTGTTGTTCTTCTTCCCCCTCTTTATCGTCATTTTTGCTGTGCATTAATATCATCCATACAACATGCATGTACGGTCATCAACATTCATCAAGTTGAATGTCAACGGATTACTTATAAGTTTCATGTTATTGTGATCCATTCACTTGACTCGCAATCCAAGCGCTTGGGGGGTTTGAATCCTAGGCACTGACGTCCTTTGCACATTACTACTCTCTACCAAAGATGTAAATGGGTACCTGGCGAAGATAAGTATTGGAGGGCCCGCAGAAAGACAGGCATGAATACCAATGTGCATACCTTGGGTATAAGACCCAGACATTTTCACGTACATAATGCCCTGCATCTACCAATAAATGGATGTTGTTCTGGGTTATTATCTTGTCTCCTTTAATTGTTGTGCAATTTTCATCTTTATTATTAAAGCTGAAATATCTCTAGTAATGTTTGCAGATTCTTATTTTCGGTATATCATCAATTAGGCTTTTGAATTCTAAACTTTCACAGTTTTGAATTTGATATAATTCATGTGTCAATGTAATGTATCGTCTTTATATGCTTATTTTCGTTCTTTCATTTTTCCCCTTTCTCACTCTAATACTGATAATATACTTTGTTGAGTGGACATGCATTGAGTGGCAATGCATTTCAACTAATCGTTACCTTTTCTTAACATTATTATTCTCAAGGAGCAGCACGGATATATGGCTCCGATCACCGGAGAGCAATTCATAGTTAAGTGGCGTTCTGGAGGATTAAGGATAACTTGCAAAGAAAGCACCCCCACGGAAGACGAGGTCACGGTAACATCCATATGGGCAGTTTAAATCAACCTGTTTAAAGTTGTCATATATTTTGATTGCTCAGTATCATTCGAGAAAATGAAAGTTAGACAATCACTGTCCAAAATCTAAGATTTTAAGAGTTCGGCAAGTACCTCCATTGCAGTTAGGACTACACGTACCCAATATTGGATAGAAATGGATAATGACTTTTGTGGGGAAACTAACTTAGCAATTTATTGATTGACCACAGGCTACATAACCGATAATTTGGTAATTCGGGAGTTGGGTCATTGTATGGTTGGTTATTTGCTGTTGGCAATTCCAATTGTCCAAAATTAGTTGGTAAACTTTTAGCCTAAAATGCAGTGGACAGTATGTTACCCAGATTCGTCAATATTTTGCTCAACTCGTATAAGGGTGTGGATTAATTTTTTTAAATAATAATATGTTCAATATATGACAGAATAGTCAAAATATGGTGTAACACGATCGGACCGACCGTTCTCATCTGATCCTACAGCCTTATTCTTTTAAAGTCCCACTGTACTATAGCTACTTGATCCTTCTTTATAGAAAACAATGCCTAATCGGTGACCATTGGTCCCCATGATCCTTTTTTTCTTACGTTAATTGAGAGCTGAGTTGATGAGATAGCCACCTGTCAGTGACTACCCTAGGTGGTCTAATTCCTCCTAGCCAAACTAGTACAGACGGGCTTTAAGAGATCTAAACAAAAAATCAAAAATTCATTTTCCAAGGTAACTAGGTTTGAAATAAGAGGGTCAGCATGTGGGTCATTCCAATACTTAAATACAACTGTATCCGTTCAGCAGCATTTCTGTCTGATGGGTTACGTACAATTTGTATAGTTTATTTCAGAGTTTTATATACATAAATACACACATGTGTACATACATATATGAACAATGAATACAAAGATATATACACAAATATATTCTGATTTTTTCGTAGACTCTACAGGAAAGTCAGATTCGCAATCTGACTGAGCACAAAGTGATGTTCACAGTGGATACACGAACCACTGACAAGAACAAAGTGATACTACATTTCATCTTGAAACAAAGCACAACAAAGCAGCTCCTGGTTCCGATGTACTTAAAAGGTAAACAACATTTACTACAATCAAACCAACCAACAAATATACAAATGATTGCCATTCATTCAATCTATCAGCTGCGGACATTTGACAAGTTTTGAAAGTTTAAAGGCATGTAGAAAGTAACAGATGCATCATAAAAAAAACAGTTGTATGTTCTACTTTAAATGATGATAACAATTGGTTGCTCTGCTCCTTCTGAATAAAGAATAGTTAAACGGTTAATTGTTATTGATGGGTGAGATAGAAACGGGAATCTTGACTTCGGTTCTTTTGTGTTTTCTATCTGAAATAAATTAATCAAGGAAGTTGATTTCTTTTTCACATCGATTTAATTTTAAAGCCAAGCTCCAACTCTTTTAGACATGTGAAGAAAAAAAAATCACGGGCGGACATTTGGACTGACATTTGGAGGGTCATCAACGGACATTAAAATGAAACTGGCAATTTTGTCTTTAAGATAAAAATACACCCATCCTGTTTGCTCTGTATATTTTGTTTAATCACTATTTTGTTGAACTATTTACAACAAACACGTGTTCAAAAAGTCACTCTTCAAGTGAAATCTATGTCATAATGATGCAGATGCATGAACAGTACACACACAATTTTCAATCTAGGCTATATATGCCCTAGACTGGCAGTAAGAACATGCCGGGTATAATTTCGTGTGAGCATTCAAACTATAATCCTAGTGTTTGGAAAGCCTATATGAAATATCAATATTAAGTATATTTTCTTTCACTCTGCAGTTCAACATCTTATTTGTTGTAAACTTAAATGCTTTAACGTGAAAATAATCAAATGTGATGAATGACAAAGCCCTTATCTTTAAATGGTGTAACATCTCAAACACGAGGATTTTTTTTTGTATAACAGCTTATACTTTAAAAAAATTCCGTGTCAAATAACGATGAAATTTTCATGCGGAGGAATGTCCGACAATTTTTGTTTCCTGCCATTTGAAGACGGTATTGAAGTATACCAAATAACATGATTATGATTATCATGTATCATTAAATTGAGGTAACAAGATCAAATCACTTGAAAATGTTTATCTTCGACAAGAGTTTGCTAACAAAAACAAAAGAATACTAAGTTCATATTTTTAAACGAAGTTAACACAATTTTATTTCCTATATACAATCAGATACAATCGAGCCATCACCAAGAAAAACAGATTCCGCATTCCAGGGACCGTCGGTATCACCATCACCTGGCACACCTCCTCAAGATGCATCAGCGCCAGCGGATGAAGTTCCTACTTCTAAAAGCAGGTGAAAATTATTTCCTATTCGCTACATAACTGTGGAAAATCGCTAATCATCCTTAATTAAAATCTCATTGATGGGATAATACATATCTTTAATGATAATGATGATATTTAGATATTTTTATTAGATACCGATCTACTATAATCCAGCAAAGATCAAACGTGTCTAAACGAGAATTGTTTGCGTTCTGGTAAAACGGTTTTGCAATGTCTTTATCAGCAACCATTATGACTACAATTCAGATTTGTATTTAAAGGTGTATTAATACAAACCTCTTATACGAAACAGAAGGGGGGAAATAAACATAGAATAAGATTTCGTGAGAATTGACGAAATTACAACGTCAATTTTCAGAGGTATATTTGACATTGTTGAGTACTCGGATCAACAACGCAAAAACAAACTAATATGTAAAAGTTGACATTTAGGATATGTTTCGCCCCCCCCCCTCCCTGAAAAAAAAGGAAAAAAAGATTGAATAAAACATAACAAATCCTGGAGGAGGAATGGTCTAAAGGCCTCGAGATCTTACAGAGGGATATCGACCCAAAAAGTAAAAAAACATTGAGATTTAAATTGACGAAGTCTCCAATGACAACTCATGCTCCTGGTGTTAGCTTAACAAATGCATTATCAAAATACTTGCACCTAAATTAATAAAATAGCTGCTCATGGAAATGTGACAATACGACTTGGCGAAATTCATATTAGGTTTAGAACTACTTGACATAACATGTCCTTATTGTTTAAATCCTTGTTGTATAGTGTCAAGGTATCAGACGGAACACTGGATACTCTTGCAGACCACGTCCCTCACGATAAATACCATCACCTGACCTACAGACTCGGTATCGTGTACAACAAGGCATCAACTATTCTGCACACGCCCGGTAGCACCTATCAGAA
>JARBES010080623.1:0-10472 GCA_030265145.1 Strongylocentrotus pallidus | reverse complement strand
CATTCTATCACTTTCTCTTTCTGTCTTTCCTTATGTTATTCTTTGTTTTTATCATTCTATCACTTTCTATTTCTGTCATTCCTTATGTTAATCTTTGTTTCTTCCTTCTATCACCTTCTCTTATGTTATTCTTTGTGTTAATCATTATATTACTTTATCTTTCTGTCATTCCTTATGTTATTCTTTGTTTCTTCCTTCTATACCTTCTCTTATGCTATTCTTTGTTTTTATCATTCTATCACTTTCTCTCTCTGTCTTTCTGGAGTGCGCCCCAACGTCAGCTCATGAAAAGGCGACGTGAGGCCGACCTATGTGTAGACGCAAAATTGCGGGCCCGAGATCATATGTAACAGGGGTATGACGATCTCGAGGCGGCTTCAAATTGCAGGTGTGAGGCGGCTCGAATTGCAGGTGTGAGGCCGCCTCCGGGGCCCGCTTTAAAAGCCGACGCATGTGTAACAGGGGTCCAATAAGCATTTGTATACATATATTTTCTAATTATATTAAAGAGCACTTGTAACTTTCTTTATTCTCAAGAGGTCTATAAAATACAAGCCATGCTTTTTCATTAGACTCCTCCACTATGTTTTACCACTGTGCGAATCTTAAATGATTTATTTAAATAATTGTATACCCTGGTAATCATTTGTAAAATATTTGGTTTATATTGTGTTATTGAATTTATATATTGCATATTTATTTGATTATGTTATATCATGTGGAAAATAAAGAAAACCTTGAAACCTTGAAACCTTGAAGCCTTATACTGATGAAAATGGCTTCCTCAGAGTTCTGCGCTCAGGCAACTCATCAACCCCAACAATTGAGAGCAAGTACTCCAGATGCCACCAAGCCGTGCCAAAACACAACACCAAGAAACTAGAACTGAGCCAGAACAGACATTCAGCACTGACTAGAAGAAAAGAATCAAACTATGTAGCACTGATGATGAAATCCTTCATGGATAATACTACTTCTACTAGGTCGGGCGTACTCGCACTGATTTGACAAGCTTTTTTCCATTCAGTTGTATTCTCCATGATCTTTGGGAGTTCCTGCCTTGGTAGACAGGTGTCTTTTTCTAACTGCATTGCAAGCTCAATCATGAAAGCTTGAGACACACTTTCAGATAAAAACTGATAAATCGGCTGTTTGACAGCTCATTTTCAGTTGGGGGAAGTCTACTTTCCTCTTCAGTCAAGTGGCTGTATGTGTTTCATGTTAATAGCCCTAGAAATATAAAGGAAATATATGCTTACTTCCCTCTCTAAAGCAAAAAAGTACATTTGCGGGTAATCAAATCTCCATGTTTCCTAATCTGAGTTTGAACATCTGAACTCAGTCAGGGTTGTACAATGAAGTTTGCAAGAACTCGACATCCTAGCAGCTGATGCAGAATCTATCAAGCGCATACATACCACAGTAATTAATAACGCCAAGTTCAGCGTCAGTTTGTAAAAAACTTGACCTAACAGGAACATATGAACATATGAACATATTTTTTATTTGTATTTTTGAACAGTTGTCTTTTTAACCAGATCAGTATTTTATCTGTCATGGTTTCATTGTACGATAATGTAGAAATGTTTTGTGAATGGATATTCTTTTCTATTTATGTATCCTCGATCATTGTAAACACATACATTTCAGCTTTTTAGCTGCAGCATGTGCATCAAATGTGCTTTAAATTGAATTAACAAAATTGAATATGAAACATCTATCAATGCATACAAACCTAGCTTAAGAATTGTGTCACCATGAATTTCAACATGAAATAAAACTACCGGTAAGCTGAAAAACTAGATCTTAAAGATTGTTTGATTTTACTGTCCTTTATTTTGACCAAAGAAACAGATAATGATAATTGGGGATGTAAGAATATCAAAGTTTATAAATCACAAGCCCCCCGAAACTGCTTCATATTCGTCTCACTTCTCTGGATTTCTCTGCAGGTTCCTTCTTCTCTCTGATCAACGAGTCCGTACCGAGGTTTCCCTCTATACGTGTATGAACTGCTTCATATCCATCTTGCTTCTCTAGGTTTCTTGGCAAGTTCTTTCTTCTGTCTGACCAACCTGTGTCTACCACTTGGTCTCTCTCGATTCAGACTTCAGAGTTGCAAGCTTCTTCATATAAATCTTGCTTCTCTAGGTTTCTTGGCAAGTTCTTTCTTATGGCTGATCAACGAATCTGTACCGAGGTTTCCCTCTATACGTGTATGAAATGCTTCATATCCATCTTGCTTCTCTAGGTTTCTTGGCAAGTTCTTTCTTATGTGCCTGATAAACCTGTGTCTACCACTTGGTCTCTCTCGATTCAGCCTTACAAACTTTTTCATAATCATCTTGTTTTTCTGGATTTCTTACCATGTTCTTTATTCTCCTCTCTGATCACGAGTCTGTACCTGCGTTTTTCTCTGGGTCTTGGTATTTTGTTGCTTCTCATGTCCAATCTGACCATCTCTACCACATACGTTCTCTCTATGGGAGCTACAGAGTGCTTCATATGCACCTTGCTTCTGTGGGTTTCTTGGGATGTTCTTCTTTCACAAGCCTGTCCAAAAAGTCTATACCAAGGCTTTCCTCTATACAAGGTGCTTCATATCCATCTTGCTGCTCTGAATTTCTTGCCAGTTTCATTTTCCTTATGTAGATCAGTCTGTACCACTTAAATTTCTTTCTACACCAATCACTTCATATCTCTCCCGCTGCTTTACATTACTATCTGCTTGTTCTCTCCATACAGATTATTTCATGTCTGTCTCACGGGCCTGGGTGTCTTGACAATTCCTTCTGTCCGATCAATTAGCCTATATTGCATAGGTAATAGCTTTCTCTCTATATCTCTCTACCAAACACTTCATATTCGTCTTGCTTCTCGCGGTTTCTTGGCAGCTTCTTTCTTCTTCTGCTTTGGATCTTCCTTCTCCTTGGGCTTGGCTGATCGGGCAAAGCTCTGAGGGAATGAAATGGTCAAGGAAAATGTAACATGGGATAACAAAGATATATGTGGAGACGTGATGCCTCAGTGGTAGGTTAGTAAGGCATCAATTCTCATTATCAAATCCCCTATGGGAGGATTAACAGCTATTAGTCCCCTTGTTGCTTACTTACAAGCATACACATGCTTTCTTAACAGTAAGGTAAAAACAAAGCTTTAAATCATCAAAGAGAAAGGCAAGGATGAAGACAATATAATAGTAAGGGATAGACAGGGAAAATGATAGAGGGCAGTCGAGTATAAGAGAGGAATAGAGAAGAAAAGAGAGATGGAAGGAAATTAAAATACTTGGTCGAAACTTACTATCAATAACGTACAACAATACTTGACATAAGCTAGTGATATCATAGAAATTGACTGGTGGTAGGCAATTTGTTACAGATTTGGAAAATTCGTTACTGAATACTGATAACAGGTTTTCTGAAACGGGGCACTTGGGAGAAGAAATAGTACTAAGGATTGAAATGAGGAACAGAAAAAGAGCCATTGAATGGAAGAAAGATGAAGAAATATAGAGGGACAAAGAGAATATTAGAGACGGGGAAAGAGAGAGGAAAAATTAAATAGAAAAACTGCTTGTACCATAAAATGGATGAGAATGAACAAAGGAGGTAAATGGGGGGGGGGGGGGGGAAATGGGAAAGTGATTTGACATATTTTTCATCTCCATGAATGATGAATTAAATGACATCAACATAACATGAAAGTCTGAGTAAGCTTGGATTGAAAAGGATACAACCACAATAGGTTTATCGTGGACCAGCAGACCGTTGGTGTCTCGGAGAGCACGCTGGGCAGCTAGCTCGCTGGGGAGACCAACGAACGCTTGACCTTTCATACGACCTTGCTTCATCAGCTGTATGTTGAACCTGGGGGGAAGCAACGGACCACAAAATCAAGAAATAATAATAATGATAACAATAGCAATGATGATGATGATGACGATGATGATGATGATGATGATGATGCTGATAATAATAATAATAATAACTTTTTGTAAAGAAGTTTTGGCATACACACAGTAAATACAGATTGCGTGCTGGATCTTGCAATACTGTACATGTAGTAAGTAACAACGTAACCAACCAAAGCCCACTGGATTTTATTACAATTCTGCACAAAATCTCCCTGTACCACATACTCTATGAATTGGATTGGAAATACATGGAAATTAGGCAAATCATTGTGTAATCCAAAATTGTATTACTGTCATTGGTATATGATGTTGCACCTTAAGTGACTACTGATTGTCATGATGCTCTGATAATATATCATGATTGTCCCTGAATGAAACTTTTTATGGATTATTCACATGATTAGTATCAATAAGTTTTCACAAATTCCACACACACACACATGCAAGTACATGTACGTTGCTACATAAGTTGCTACATAAGTTGCTGGTACTTACATATCTTTGTCTAATGGTGAAGTCCAGTCAACATATCTCCCAAATATAAATTTCAAATCCTGCAACAACAAAAAAAGTAACAAGATAATGTGAAGTTTGTGAACCTCTTGAAATAGTGACCTACACTTATCAATCCATTTATGTCAATACAAATCATATAAATGATTATTAAAAGTACATTAGATGGCATTCTTTGTAACATACACATAGATCTTCATATTTATTAAATCGGTCCATCTTATAATGTTACTATTTTATAATCTTTGCGGGAATGAAATATGATGAATAAATTAGATCCCATGAATTCCTAAAAGAAATGTGATTAACTAAATCAATATTTTGTTATGGGCATGCAAGTTTAAAATACCCATGCACATTTTAGACGAGCATAAACTTGTTGGTCGCTATTGTGAAATACAAGAAATGTAAAGAAAATATCTCAACTATGGTTTACCTTTTCTTCTATTTGCTTGGCCAGGTTCTTGACATACAATCTGGTCGTTGGTTCGCCTGTTGTGTAGTTCTTGAAGACAGATATGTGCTTTATTTCTAGAGTGGAATAAAGAGATTAAGATATGAGACTCACAAACCAACCAACAGTGTTAAATCTGAGATGCAAGGCCCTACGTGTTATCAGTGTCTGTGATATGGTGTAATATTGAAGCCCTAAAAAAATTGTGCTTCAAAATGTGCCTAAAAGTGCCTAAAAAAAGTAAAACTCTTTGAGTGACTAGTTTTACCATACTCATTTTCCCCAATAGACTGTAGTGTTATGAAAAACGTTAGGAAACGCAAAATTTGATTTCGATTTCCAATCATAAATATCTTGAAAATCAGACAGGCGATCGGGTTGTAAAAGTCATGGGGTTCCTGACTGACCTAATGGTTTATGATTTTCATTGCAGTATGAGCTAAATCCAGGATTTTATTTAAGAATCTGAGAAAAAGTTACCTCATCCCTTTAATTTGATTTCTACATCATGGACCTACCCTCTTTGGAAAGCCTCTTCTTCAGTTGCTCCCTAGTGATGAATTCAGCTGATTCAGGTCCCTCCTCCTCCTCCTCCTCCTCCTCTTCCTTCTCATCTTCTTGCTCCTCCTCCCTAGCATCTGATGGCTTGAGAGGGGGTTGGAAAGTTCCAAAGCCTCCTATCTCTTCTGCGACAGGGGCGTTTGTAGGGGCAGGCGTGTCCTCAACTGTGCCTATTTGTCCTGAAATAAAGCATAATAGAGTGAATTAACATTGATTTTCCTGGGATTTCTTACGAATCACAAAAAAAGATGGACAATAATGGTCTGCTGAAGATATTCATGGACTATCCCTGCAAACACAAATATAACATGACACCCTATTTGTTTCTGACTTAGGAGTGAGAAGGCTGACAAAAAGATATATACAAAAGGCCTCACCAGAAGTGGCCCAGGATTAGGTTCATTGGCTGGAGAAGGGTAACTTTAACAAGTGAAGCATGTCAAATTACCAACTCAAAAAAAGTTGAGATATTCACAATCCTTATGTTACCTCTACGTTTGGTAAATCTTGTCATGTTGACCTTTGACATTTGACCTACCTTGTTGGATCTGTCTCTCCACAGCACTGGTGATACTTTCTGCAAGCCTGATCTCTGGTTTCTTGGGCACCTGGGTTGGGTCAAACACCTCCTTCCGGTTGACCCCACTGACCCCTGCGGTCGTGTCGGTCAAGGGGATGGACCTGGCTGCAGCAGCCGTCGCGATCATGTCCTGGAGGCGGGGGCGCTTCCGTTGAGCCGCTGGCTTCTTCTTGGAGGGTCGTTTGACGGCTGCGTGACCAAGCTGAAGATGACGCTTCTTGGTTCTGCAAACATGGGATATTAAAAATGGATGTTAACCTCGTACCAACTAAGTTCAGGATCCTAAGAAAATGATCAAACAATTGCTCCTGCAATATTTAATCCAGGCTTTACTTCACCAAAGAAAATAGAGTTAGGGTTGCAGATGGGTTTGAAGTTCTGGTTAGGGTAACGTTGTAGATCCAGGGATGAAGTTAGGAATTCAATTAGTGTAATAATAATAATAATAATAGTGAACATTTATAATGCGCCATGTCTGTCAAAAATGACACTCCTGGCGCAGTTGTGTGGAAGTTGTATAATTGTGATAGCTTATAACAGTAGCTTATAACAGTGATTTTAAATTGTCATTGATTACAGGTTTTATGAAACAGGACCCTGAGTACAGTGTAGGCTCATGAACATAATGTAGGTTTGCCTGTAAAAACAAATTAGTTTAGCACACTGAATAACAGCTTCTACATAACTCAAAGTCTCGCAAGTCAATTTTTTTTCTCCAAAATCAAATAAAAATTGTTGACCAAAAAGGTATGCAAAACATGTTCTTAACACTTCCTAAGTCGAATTTTGCAAAAGTTAACCTGTTTTTGCGGTTCTAACAGAATCCACTTATGCAGAGCTTACTGTATCTATAGCGGCCAAGTTATGTTCTGAAACCATACATGTAACTGCCAACAACTGTCCCTGTTTATGCCTGAGCTTCGAAAGCATTCTAATTTCATATTTCCATCAATTTTCTTTAATCCCTCTTTACATACAGCATCAACCCCTACTTTGTCAGAGTAAACAGGATCAACCTTCTAAATAACGAACACAATTTGTCACAAATTTATTTTGCTGCAAATTCTGGCTTTCAGGAGCTAAATATGGTCGAGCCACAGACACAACTTTGGCATGATATCCGCTCTGAAACCATGCCAAAGTTGAGCTAGACGCCCTGGTCGGAACAATTTGGCAATAAACATAAATTGATGATGTCAGTAACATGAATCATGGCTCGACAGTCACATTCATGTGCTCTCACATTTTAAGGGATAAATGAAGCCAAATATCGTCTACAGTACTGTGGATGTATGGATGAGATGTGTTTCCATTTGACATTATCAGGCATTTAAGTAATTCATAGATGACCACCAATACAGAGAACATTTCTATACACATTAACTCCAACATCTTACTACAATAAGTCATTCTCAATCATTCTCTATCCCACCCTCTCTCTCTCTCTCTCTCCTCCTCTTTCTCTCTCTCTCTCTGTCAATATCTATATCTCCCCATCTCTCTCTATCTTTCTCTCTCTCTCTCAGTCAATATCTATATCTCCCCATCTCTATCTTTCTCTCTCTCTCCGTCTCTCTCTCTCTCTCTCAGTCAATATCTATATCTCCCCATCTCTCTCTATCTTTCTCTCTCTCTCCGTCTCTCTCTATCTCTCTCTCTCTCTCATTTTACATACCATGGATGTACCCTCTATATAATTTTTCATAAGGAATTACACAACTAATGAATGATAATACATTGTAGGTCTGAAAGGTTTTGCAGGAGAAAAGTGTAATTGCCCAGTAATAAGTAAAATAGGAAATGAATTGAATTGTCAGGACTATTGATCAATTATTTTCACTATCGATATATTGGCCAATATGTCAAGATCTACATTGTTAAGATATTTCCGTGTGGTTTAATGTGGTCTTAAATGGAAAGCACACATTTATAGCAAAAAACTCTAAAAGAAAGCAGAACAAATCTGAGAAGCAGACTTGTGAAAGTTTGAACGAAAATGATAACAAAATTAGAAAGTTTCATGTTTGAAAGTTGTAATCACTATACATACAATGTATGGGAACTTCAAATGGGCTGAATTGGTAATGTCACTGTGCTGTAGTACAGGACAACTTTCCCATTTGTTCCCACACATAAAATGAAATAGAGTTGCATTTTTTGTTAATGTTTGACTTGGGAGGGTCAAGATTTCTTTTAGAGGACCTACAATAATATACTATCCATTAAATATTATGAGTAGTGTCCCAAGGGTGAAGGCACTTGGGAGAGAAACAGAAATAAATGATTTTTTGTTTGTTTTGTTTTCCAAACTTTCGCCATTCTGTTTCTCTTACTTTTCTGCTTTCATACAAATGAACTTATTGCAAGGGTTTGAGTGCCCTTTAAAGGCACACTGTCCTACTTGTAGCTACTTGCTCCCTCTATATAGAAAACTTCCCAAATTGGTGCCTGTTGGTCCCCCATGATCCTCTTTTTCTTATGTTAAATGAGAGCTGAGTTAATGAGATAGCCACCTGTCACAGTGACCTCGCTGGCTCGCTAGGTGGTCTAATCCCTTCTAGCTGCAGTAGTAAAGCCTGCATTTAAGTAGTATTTCCTGTACTTTGTTGGCATTTACATGTAGTTTGCATTAAATTTGAGGATTCTCAGATCAGGTCACGTTGAAAAAACAGATTTACTGCCCTCTACACTCTAATAGGGAACAATGCTAGTCCAGATTGTTGAAGTGACAAAGGACTTTCTCTTAAATGAAGCTTGAGAGGGCAGCAATTACTTCTATTATGGTGCAGTGTATATTTTTTAACAAATTTTGCCAAAAACATACTTTTACTACGACTATTACTACTATTTATTACAATGATGATGATGAAGATGATGATGATGATGATGATGATGATGATGATGATGATGATGTTGATGATGGTGATGATGATAATGATGATGATAGTGATGATGATGATGATGATGGTGATGGTGATGATTATGATGATAGTGATGATGATGATGATGATGAAGCTGATGATGATGATGATGATGATGATTTTGATGATGATGATGATGATGATGATGATGATGATGATGAATAATGATGATCATAACAAAAATAACAATAACAAATTAACAATGATAATTATACTGGTAACTGAGCTTCTGACATCTGAAGTGTTAGTCCCATCAGCATATAAAATAAAATTCTCATGCATGTTTGCAACGACAACAAAGTTAAAGTACAATAACCCTGTAACTGCTCGGTTAAGTTTGCTAATGTTGGCAAATTTAGAAAGATAATTTACACAGGCAATCAAAATGTGCCATTGTTTACATGTGGGCCCACGTCTTATAAAGAGTTTCGATTGATCCAAATTAATCGCAAGTTGCAGTGACATCAATCGCAAATAAGTTGCCATTAATATCAACTCTTCATAAGATGGGGCACTGGACATTATCTTAAGTTCAATCGATGCCTTCTTAAATTTCACCTCTTGAGCAGAGAGTATAGAGATGAACTTTACTGAATTAATACCTGGCTATATTTTTTACATCATCATAATTTGAAGTACATGAATAATATTTTTATCTTTAATTTAGTCAGTGTGTGAGACACTGGTTCAAGCTGTTGGGGTTTTGATCAGATAACTCTCGATTGACTTTGTACATGCGGTCGATAATCACGGCCGCTATGCCCGAAACCGCCGCAAAGATATGGGAAATTAATTGAATACCAAATGTGGCAACTATCACATTGTGATAATTATAACTAAAAACTCAATGATGTATGATCAAGGGTATGGTGTTGGTGGGTCGTGATTTATCAGAATCAATAAAGATAAAGAAATAATCTTAAATCAGTTGATTAGAGGACCTAGGCCTTGGAACACAAAGGGTGTAGCTAATGGTCCGATCATATTCATTTTTTCATTGTAAAATAGAGGATAAAAATGCTCAAGTGTCCTAACATGGCTGACTATATCTCTTTGTTGCATCTTATTTCACAGCAACAAAATGACCAAGAGATGTTGAGATATATGCTGTGTCCAAACTTCTCACACAAAATTTTCCTTCAAATTCCTTCCGCTACGACAATTACTGGATTCAAATCTGTCAAAATCTGCAAGACTGTCAACGAATGGTGAAAGACCCTAACAGATCTGTGATTATGGTAGGTATGTTGGAGTGTATAAGTGTATTTTTGTAATATATAATTCAAAAGATATTTTTATTTTGTAATTCTTTTTTTTGTTTAGATCTAGCAATTTTCAGAATTTGATGACGAGTGCACAAATCGAATGCGTAGAACCTTTACGTCCGGGTACCGGCCTCCTTAGTCAAAGCCAAAGTCAAATGCAATCCAACAATTGATGACACCTAAATCAGGGCTGTCAACTTTGGGGAACTGCTTCGAGGGAGGTCGTACGCAAGATTTTTTCAAGGGGCCGGTGTTTTAAAAT
>JARBES010080498.1:0-10473 GCA_030265145.1 Strongylocentrotus pallidus | reverse complement strand
GATAGAGAGAGAGAGAGAGAGAGAGAGAGAGATGGGGTGTAATAATTTTATGTGAAACAGGGAGCGAGAGAAAAGAAAGAGAGGTGGATCGACAGCAAGATAGAGAAGAGAAGGAGAGAGGGAAATAGAAGGAGAGAGGGAGATAGAAGGAGAGGGGGGGGAGATATATTAATATTATAGAGAGAGAGAAAGAGATGGGGAAAGCAAGAGAGTGGGAGAGAGGGGGGCTGAGAAGAGAGGGGGAGGGAGAGACAAGCATATAAGGAATACACTTTTGATAGACATGCGAGATGGAGAGAAGAAACAGAAGATGGTGGAGATGATGGAGAGAAGATGGATACAGAAACAGCAAGGGAAAAGATGGAGATGCGTAGATAATTATTCAGAGGGAAGGGTTATAATATTATTATAGAGAGGGACATTGACGGTTGGACAGAGACAGCGACATGTGTACAGGGATATGATAGACAGAGACACAGAGAGGTGGAGAGAGAAAAGAGGTAGAATGGGAGAGGGCGTTTCAGAGAATGATAATCATTGGTCTATGTACCCTGATTATCATCTGGTGTTTATATATTTTTACAATTTTTACCATATTTAACAATACGTCTCTGAAAAAGTCGGGTTAATATTATAGCTCACATTGTTAATTGATTGAAATTCCAGTGTGTGGAATGAAGCTTTAGCTGAAACCTCTAAATTAGTTGCACAGTATTGAATTTTGTGCTTTTGCATATTTAAAGACCCACCCCCGTCAGTAACGTAACCGTCTCTCAATAAAATAATTAAAGGGCGATCACATTGCTGAAAAACGTAAATATTTCCGAACTTTTAGATGGAGCTCTTTAGCATCTAGTCACCGTATTCCAGTCTTTAATAATTTGCTATTTCGAAAACACAAACTAAAAACAGAAAGTACGAGCTAGGGGAAAGGCAGTCCGAGGGAGTCTTACTCTGTTACCCCCCTCAGAGCAACATGCCGATATCAAATAAAACCAAAATTGATAAAATATTGCAGGGTGGGCCTCTTAAATGGTAACAATTTCAACCGTAATTGTGAGCGCAGCGAGCGGGGGCCGACTCGAAGTCAAGATCATGCCCATCTCGCCCTAATTGAGCGGCGGGGCACCGGGGAGGGCCGCCCATTACTCTATGTCGGCTCGCCTGCTGTGACCAAAATTTGCCAGCGTTCATATTCCATGCCGAAATATGCCCCGCTTGTTACAAGGGGAGGGCAAGCACCGTGGACCCGCAGATTTCAGTAATTTCTGACAATACACATTTTCATCCTCTCTCTCTCTCTCTCCCTCTCTCTCTCTCCCTCCCTTCCCCTCTCTCTCCCTCCCTCTCACTCTCACTCTCTCTCTCTCTTCCTCTCTCTCTCTCTCATCCGTCTGTGATTCTTCAGTTTGATCTTGCTTGTACGGTATTTTTTTCAGGTTCTACGACAGGACCCCTCTGTGTGGAAATTGGCAATTAGGTCCGGAAATTACCGATTGTTGACGACGGGGACGAGGTCCGATCCGAACGTTTCTTTGTACAGTCAGGTCGTGTGCAAGAAACAAAAGGCAATCATTAACGCTAACCATGTTGGTAGACTGAATATCGTTTGACGGTACCTGGATTAAAATCCAACACACCCCTGTACCCCTCCCCCTCAAGAGAGAGTGAGAGAGAAGCGGATGGGAGGGGGAGACTGATACAGTCCTAATCGAAACAGAGGAAGAGAGAGAGAAAGTGGGAGAGAGAGAGAGGAGGGGATGAGCCGTACCTGCTAGGTGTATGTTTGAGAAGAAATAATAAGCCTTTTATTTTGAAAAAAATTGAGAATGATGCTGTTTGTTTGGATTATAATCAATAAAAGTTGAATTGATTTGAATTAGACGTTGACAAAATAATGATAACATTCATTATAAAGACATAGTATAACACCATCTCCTCAATAAATTAAACGAAATAAACAACAAGAACAATAGCAAAACACTGCTAAAGAAGGCACCATACAAATTCCGCATTTCATTTGTTTAAGGATGTTGTCGGGATTGAATGGGCAGACAAATTGATTAAAAAACATTAGGTTTATATTAAATATTCAAACGAAATTTTAACAGTGTCGACAAAATATACACAAGTCGTAACAAACTCACTGATTGAGGAAAATGCGCCCTCTGCGCCGCCGCCGCCACCCTATAATATAAGGTCTTCGTTTAGTTTACAAAGCCAAATCTTTGTTTTACAAAGACAAAACAAAACACTAGTGCAATTGGCGACAGCCCTGTCTTGGTGGGTTGATTTTTTTATTTTTTACTTGACTGCTAAGAAAGCATGTGTATGCTTGTAAGTAAGCAATCATTGGACCGACGGTTTCAAGTCCTCTCCGAAGGACTTGGTAATGAGCAATGAGGCGAACATCGACTTGGTATCGAACCCAGGACCTCCTGGTTACGAGGCCACTACTCTTAACCACTTAGCCATCGTGTATCCTCATTTTGTTATTGGTAAGAGCATAATCATGATAATTTAGATAGCGTGGCTCATGGACCAATAATACTCCAGTGACCATGATATGAATCCCGAAATCATAACTGTCATCATACTGTCTTTGTCATCACTTGTAAATCAGTAATAATATTGTCGAATAATAACGGGATGCAGTCCTATGATGTAAAAGATATCACTGGCGAATTTAGGGTTGGCAACTTGGCCATGTCCCCCTCGAAATATCCAACTGGCATTTCTTATCTCCATAAACATCGTTTAACAATGTTAAATCTGAGATTCACGGGCTTAAGTGCTATCAGTGTCTGTAATATGTTGTTATATTGAAGCCCTAAAAAAAAAATCTGCTTCAAAATAATTAAGAAGTGCCTCAAAAAAGTAAAAATCTTGAGTGACCGGTTGTACCATACTCGTTTTCCCCAATTGACTGTAGTGTTTTGAAAACCGTTAGGCAAAAGCAAAATTTGGTTTCGATTTCCAATCATAAATATCTTGATAATCAGACAGGCGATCGGCTTGTAAAAGTCATGGGGTTCCTGACTGACCTAAAAGTTTATAATTATCATTGCAGCATGAGCTGAATCCAGGATTTTGTTTCAGAATCTGAGACAAAGTTACCAAATCCCTTTAAAGGGTTTTTTATCTTCCACCAATTCTATACTAACAAGAGCACCTGAAAATGAATTTTCTTTTTAATAGTCTTCAGGTTGTAGAAACGGTGCCACTTCCTAAATCCTGGATTACCCCCTGTCAGATACCATAGTCAATGCCTTCATTTTCAAATAATACAAGGCTCCATATTATATACCTGTATTAAATAATTACCTGAGTTTTTACATCACCCGAGTAATGAACTTTACCAAAATTATAACGCCGTCAAAATAGCTCGTTCTTGACATGCCCTGGTTCCGAGTCAGTATCATTATACCGCCTTCCTATATAACCCCTTAACCCCCCCCCCCCTCCCCCTCCCATCCCATCCCTCCTTTCTGTAATAGATTATGTTTCGCTTTAATCGCAGGGCGGACCGTCGCAATCATATCATCACAGTATCAAACGCCAAAACAAATCCCCATTATGTCACATCCGATGAGAGTTAAGGTATTCCTACTTCACCATCATGGTCTTAATATCGTTCAGAGCTTGTGCAATTACGATTCATTTCATTCAGGGGCGTATCCATGATTCTTTAAAGCGGGAGGGGGCTGGAGCGGGGCACGAATATTTGAAAAGCAATCACTAAAAAGGATGTTCATATTTTCTTTTTGACATGCGTTTTTATTCTAGTGTAGCAGCAAGAACACATATAAACTTGGCACATAATTATACTCAAATTTGAACCCGATGTTTGTTCAAAATCGGGGTTTAAAAAAAAGGAATGAGTCTGAGGTCTAAATGTTCCGTTGTTGAAAATGAAGCTGGTCTTAGACCCAGCGTCAGGTTTAAATGAGTTAGTAGAATACAGACTATTCGTTTTTAAAAATTGGGGCACGGACCGATTACACCCCCTTAAATCCGCCCCCGATTCCATTGACATGGATGGACCGCATCGCTCTGGACCTGGCGGTGTTGTCTTCCGGTCCAAGGATGGCGATCCCATGGTGAGACTCAATTAGCATCATCCCACAGAGCTGCCTCCTAATAGCTCCGTCAGATGACACTAATGGCTTGGGCTCTTCTTAATGAGCGCCAAAGATAAATGTTGATGGTTTTCATTAAGGTATCAAAACACACAAGCCTGGATTCGATTTCAAAATGCCCTTTGTCCTACCAGGGTTGTCGCCTGTCCTCTTCGGGAACAAAATATTCGATTCCACTCTGTCTCGTGCGAAACGTCAGCCTTACTTAACGTCCATGGTCTGCTTTGCCAGAAAATAATCGTCATTTAAAACGGATTTCTATAATATTTATTAAAAAATCCATTCTGATTGCAAAGCCCATAAAATGTAATCCATATGTGTTTTTCGTTAAATTGATGTCACCGGCTTTGATGTTGGAGAAAAGCCAGAAAAATTGCATACAAACGAGAGAAAAGGGGCATGATTGGTATGCATTCTAGAACGTAAGAATAAGAATGGAAATATAAAGAAAAGTGTAATCTAATAAAATTACTTCCGTAAGCATTTCCTCAATTCATTATTTTGATTACAAGCATATTCACTTTGTTTGAGTTTAATCGAAAGCATAACTCTAAAGTCATACATGTCATGCAGCAGTATAGTAGTCATGGCAGTAGTAGTAATAATAATATTCAGTTCTTGTAAAGCACATAATACGTTATGAAATAACATCGCTATGCGCTCCGAAAGAGCTTTCGAAATTATTACCCTAGCTTTAGCTCCGGCAGCCGCATTCAGCGCACAGTGCATTTCAAGGAATAATCCTACTATAGGTACCCATTTACCTCACCTGGGTTGAGTGTGGCAAATGTAGATTAATTTCCTGCTAAAGGACATTAGTGCCGCGGCGGGACTCAAACCGCGGACCTTGTGATCCACAGTCCGGTGACATATCCACTCGACCACGACACCTCTGTAGTAGTAGTAGTAGCAGTAGTATAGACTTTATTGGATAACTTGTTTATAGCACAAGGCTAATCTACCACAAGTCCATTGTCCGGTGCAGTATCTTGTTTGCTCTCTATACCTATTTTAGATAGATATTCTAAATACCTAGCCTTCTAAACCATAATGAACAAAAAACAATATTATTCAATATTATGAGAACAAAATAATATATATTCATGATTTATCTGGCACTCATTAAAAAAATGTTATTAAATGACAGTCGCTTCAATTAGTATTTGTATGAAGAAACAAATCGAGAGAAACAAATCGTAAACAAGTGAGGCAGACATTTATCATTTTATGATTGTTTCTTTGATATTTGAACTCTATCCAATAAAGTAGCATGTGGATGGCTTAATAACATCATTTAATTATTATTTTTTTAATTCTGTAATCAATAGTATCATAAGAGAACCGTACCATTATTGGTGGGGAATTACCTTTTTTATGAAAACAGAAAATAAAGAAATTCAATTGTTGAAATATTATAATATTAACATTCTTGAATGTTATACATTTTGTATTTATCAAAATACTATTTCATAAATGAGTATTTGTGGAAATCTGTGATTGGGATGTTAACAAAGGGTAATTTTTTTTTTTTTTTTTCCTGATAATTAAAAAAAAAAACTTTCATCCGAAGCAAACAGAATCTATTCAGTGAAGTGGAAATAGGAAACCTGCTTCAATTTCCATGATATCGATTAAAATGCACGGTCGACTGGGCATTTTGCAGGATAGTGTTCTTAAACCTGAATTTTCTATTTTTACTATAAACCTTTCTTGGAGTTCGTTTCCTATAAGGCACATCAAGCTCTCTGAGAGAGAATGATGCTGAGATTTTATATGAAATAGGAGGAATTAGTGACAAAATACATTCTTCCAAAGTCATGAATACATGAATAACATCAATATGGATTTTTATGAGAAGTTTCAAATCACCTACTCGACCAGGATTTAACACTGATGAGTCTTAATGTTGAAATCAAAAGATTTTCGTAAATGGTAATAATAAATCTGGATTTATGTAGCACTTTTTACGGAATACTGTCTCTAAGCGATTTGCAACTATTATTATTACCACGGTCATCATTTTCAGAGACGCACAGTGCATCATTTTCACTTTTTACTTCCTGTGGAGTTTTCATACCATATGGTCATCGTGAGGGCATATGGCAATGTCTATCACAAAGGCTTTCCTCATTCTTCCAGGTCCCCATTTCTCTCCTGGGTATGGAGTGGCAAATGTAGACTAATGCCTTGTCAAAGGACATTAGTGCCGTTTCGGGGATCGAATCCACGACTTTGCATTTCCAGTCAAGTGCTTAAACCTCTAAAAGAATGTCATTCACATTATTAATGATGGACTTTATATCTATATATGCGATTATAATATGGGATTTTTACACTGCAGAAATATGTTTCTTTAATTTCCTTCTTTGCTAAAATATGTTCTTATTAAAGGAAACTGTCTAATAAGGATCTTATGTATTCTTGAAATGATGGGATCCAAATTGTCTTATTTCCATAGATTCTGTAAATTATTTGAGTTCATTCTTTTTTATTCGATGCACTCAAGTTCGAGTTAAAGTTGACATTATTTTATTTCATTCATTAATAACAAATATAACAAAAACATTTTTTTATACCAAATGTACAGAACAGATAACGAAATAATGATGCATAAATGAGGAAACAGCTTATGGCTTACGAGTGCTGCCACCAAAGAAATAACAACAAACAAACAAACATGACAGATGTATATAAATACAGTGTACTGACGGTAAACAGAGAAGTAAATAAAAAATGAAACATTACAAAAGTGAGAGAAAAGCCTGATCATATATAAAGTAAATTAAGAATTATGCTTATATTCAGTATTGGTGATTTCAACTACCTTTTGAAGACATTTCGGGAAGGACTGCGTTTGATATATGTAGAGGTGTGTCATTACAAATGTTGGGCCCTTTGTAAAAATATAAATTTTAGCTACATTAGTTTTTGCTAACGCCTAATGATAAGTGGAAGTGGGAGGAAGTACGTGTGTTATAAAAGTAAAATGGGCATTAGTACAAACAAAATCCCGGAGACTGAGAGAGATCAAATTGTTGGAGCATAAAAACATAAAAATAGCCAGACTATAATTGGAAAGATCACACAATTTAAGTATTTTCGAATGAGAAAATTGTGGATAAGTTTGTCTGGATAATATTTGTTTTTCAGAAAATTATAATTAACATGATTTGTTATTATAATACGTTATCCAAATTAACGAACATTACTCTGTAGTCGGGTTGGAAAATCGGAATGTGTTAGAAAAGTAGGTTACTTGAAAATGTAACAAAAATCTCCGTATTGAACAGATAAAAGTTATAAGTTAAGTCTGCTTAAAGATGAGATGCCTCCTATTGCCAGGATGTTTCAAACATTTTTATTATGCAAATCCAACACTAATGGTCTTTGAAATCATCTAATAAAGCCATTTATTTTAATACAAGTCATTTTGGTAATGCGTTTTTTGTATATGCCTTACAAATAGTATACATGTTGTAGCTTCTTTAGCTTCTGTTATATCTGAGGAAATAGTTTTAGTGGCAACTGGCTGGTGGCATTTCATGTCATATGTCAAGAAAATGTTAAAAGGGGAGTTTTCCCTTTTTTTAGAAACTAAGGGACATTTCTATTTTAATGTGATTCTGATGTTAAACGGAAACGATTAAACTTTTGACAAAAATAACAAACATTATAACGGAAGATGTGATGAATATGCTCTAGGGTTTCAAGGATTAATGTTTGTCAAATGTTAAAAGACCTGTATTTTCTTTTATTTCATTTCATAGGATTTAAGTCAAGGGAGAATTCATATTAGACGATTACAAAGGGAAACGATTCATTGGTGGATAAAGAAAGATAAAAGAAGTGAAGGATTCGGGGTCGTCAATAATGGGCATTTTCTGTAGAAACAGACACCTGCCTGGCTATAAGCTACTTAAAGATGCAAATTAAACAGCCCCACAGCGAAACTGTTTCAAGCACTGAATGTTAAGAGGTAGTTTGAAAAGAAACAACTTTTAACGACGATTGTCGTAAGTTGTATTGGCGTTTTTTTTTCTTCATCCAATTTGCACGGGAGGTAAGAATGTTCTCCCCTCGATTGTTCTCTTTGGTTCTTCTCCTGTCGGTATACACCCTTTGGTAAACCAAGCATGACGCTGGCTTGTCAAAGAGAAAACATCTTCCTCCCCCTTTGAAGACCAACATGAAGATGTCGAATCCATTGGACGAGGTGCAAAGCTGCCCATTCAGCTTATTTCCTCATATTGTCATCATCAAAGGAAACAATTTGAGGTTTTAGCGGATGCGGCCATTGCTTGGTGAATCGCTTGTATAGGCCGTGAATAGCGAAGATTAGGACTATCACTTACTCAAAGGAAACACCGACAATTCTCCGCCATTGTGCCCCACAAATGCAGCAATTGACGCTAATAATAGAGCTGGTAATAGTCACTTGCCCCAATACCCGAACGGTCCTTTTAGTTTTTCTCCAGCGTTGTGAAAACGAAACGCTATCCGAGATCGGGATGAATCGCAGCCAGCAACGCCCCGAGTTGAACTGTTATGAGATAGCTACTTAGGGCGCAGACTACACATGAAGAGAGCCCCTAAACCATTCATACTCACAGCCATAATGTGCTTTGATTAGTACATTTAACAAATCGCCACGAGATATTGGGCGCGAAATGACTCATGTGTACAACATAACGGAAGCAATTTGGAGGGGTAGAATGCCGGGTGTAATTTTTAGGTTTAGTAATGAAAGCTTTCAACCTTTGATTGGATCACATGAGTTCGAAGATGATACCTGTTAATGAGGACATTATAGAACTCGAAGGCGACAACGACCTTCTCCCTCCCCCCGACCCATTTTAAGCTGTGAAACTGTGTGGAATGATAATTACCTGCATATTTATGTTATGGCCGACAGTGGGTTGTAATGATATGTAATAATAATACCATTCTCTTAAAGTATATTTCTAGACACTGAAAATGTGATATTTCAATATTCAGAGATGACTGAATCATATGACTTGTTATAAGCTCTGTACTCAATTTACAGGAAAAAACTTTACACACAAATTCGCTTACTCATAAGAAAGAGAGTAATAAGTAGATCAGTCTATCTATAATTCTTAACCCCCCCCCCTCCGCCTCCACCACCACCACCGCCACCACCACCACCACCACCACCACCGCCACCACCACCACTACCATCACCACCTCTTCTTCCTGTTCTCCCTGTTCCCCCTCCTCCTCTTGCTCCCTCCTCCTCTTGCTCCCTCCTCCTCTTGCTCCCTCCTCCTCCTTCTCCTCCTCCTTCTCCTCCACCTTCCTCCACCTTCCTCCACCTTCCTCCTCTTCCTCTTTCCCTTCTCAATTACACCCCTTCCTTCTCTACAACTCCTTTCTAATTTCTATTATCATCACCATAATCACCACTGTCATCAGTGGTGGCTTCAAGAGTATTTGATAACCCTAATCAGAGCATATAATTACATGTTTTCAAAGTGCTCTAACGACCCCATCCAAAAATATTTGAATAAACAACTAAATAACTAAATGAATGAATAAAGTAATTATTTAATAAATAGATACAAAATACATGCTTATTAATTTCTGTATGGTGGATCATTATTTCTTGTATTATTGTATATATATATTAATACAAAGAAAGAAAAATAGGTTCACGAATTTGGCAGGGAGGGGGGGGGGGGGGTGAAAAGTCACACATGTTTATTTAGTTTAAACCAGCCTTTTCGTGTTTCAATTCGTTTCCTCTGAATCACTTTAAAAAGCAATTAAAAGTAATATGCTTTTAGCATTTTTATTTCATAGAAAACACACGCACATAATCGTGAGCAGTTTTTACATTGAAAGAATATTCATTTCATTAGGTGAAGCTGTTAATGGAAACACGTCATGTAACATAATTATCATCTGTATTATCGAATGTTGGAACAAATAGTGAAATACTTCACCCTTTTATTACATACATCGTCGTGCATTAAAACGGTATAGTTTCTGCAATATATTCCCCCTTTTTGATATATTGAAATATGTTTTAAAGAAGATAGTTCAATCAAAATTGGCAACTGTCATTAACAGCTGCTTAACATTTAGTGCGAATTACGTGTTTTAGCTTAGATACTCAAAATCTGAATCACATTTTCAGCCTTTCGTAAAATGTTTTTATCCAATTTTCAAGTTAAGTCTTTTCCGATAATCATTTAGCATGGGTTTATAAGGAGAATTACTGGCAGTGTGAAAATGCGATATTTTGTCAAGTGCACGTTTTAATGGTTCCACCCACTCACGGCATAGTTTAGATGAAAATCATCAAAACCTTCTT
>JARBES010080359.1:0-16196 GCA_030265145.1 Strongylocentrotus pallidus | reverse complement strand
CATGTTTTTTCTGTTTGGCTAACCACCCCTACCTCTCATATGCTTTAAATCTCTCGTTCGAGCTTGTCCCTTTTTTTCAATTTAGCTATCCACCTCAACATCTCTACATTCCCATCTCTTATATGCTCTAATAGTGTATATTGTTACCCTCCCGCTCTCTCTCTCTGTCTCTCTCTTTCCCTACCCTCCCTCTGTCTCTGCTCCCTTGCATCCCTCACACTCTTCTTCACTTTCCTCCCTCCATTTCTAATCCCATGCACCCTCATCTCTCACTCCCTCCCCTCCCTTCCCTTCCCTTCATGTCCATGCCTCCCACCCCTTCTCTTTGGATTCAAACCCCTTCACACCTTGCAAATAAAATATAACTTCAGACTCGGAATAAGAAATACAAATTAATATACTTAATCTTTGACACATAGCTGGCACTCTTAACATGATAAGCACATGATTTTTTTAAAAATTAATTTGGTATTCTTTGCATATCACATAAATACAAGGCTCTAAACTTTCAAACTACAACATGGTATAAGATCTTCAAATTTGGACTACAGTGATCAGATATTCTTTTTGAAATTGGAACCATTCTTTTATTGCTACATTTTCTCTCAAAAAATTATATACTTTCAAAGAATATTGATTCATACACTGATATAAAGCATGTCTTACTGGTAGGTCGATCAAACTGGTATGCCAGTTTGTATTTTAAAAAATGTGATTTTGACATTTTCAATATTTCAACAATTCCAGGATTTCAACGCATATACTCTTCCTATATACAAGTAGCTCTTGGTATCAAGGCTATAACATTAAATGACAACTTTGTTTGTACATGCAGGACTTCAGCATAATAGGCACACAAAACTTGGTACACATCTACTAAGAGGCCTGATAGTTAAAATTGAAGAAAAAAAAAACCACACTATTTAGTACTGGAATAATCCCTGAATTGTAGATGCACATACATGTAGACTAGAGTTGGGCCAGATATACACTATCACAATTTCACTCATTACTGTCAACTTTTCACTTCAGGAAGATAGACAAATTTTGTCTTTGTTTATACAATGTAGTATATACAAAGCATAATGCACACAAACTTGGTACACATCAACTTATAGTTAAAATGGAAGAAGATGAAGATGTACATACATGTACAAATACAGTTGGATCAGATATACATTATTACAATTTCACTCATTCTTGCCAACTTTTCACTTCTATTCAGAAGGATAGACAAAATAGGGTCTCCGTTATACATATAGTATATACAACACTAATCAGTTAGAGAGGAGTGACTCCTGATAGGAATTAGTCTGAAATGAAAATGAAAATCTGAGTAAAAAATGAGTTTCTTCTAAGTGAATGTAAACTTTCGGGGCCAAACTGCATTTTTTTTTATACGCAACTTGTGTGAACCTGAACATAATGCATATAATTAAGTACAACTTGGTACTATAAATACTCTATAAAATAACAATTAGACTACAAAACAACATCGCAAGCAATTATATTGCCTTGTGGGGCCTCTTCCATTTCAACCGATCACGATTGCATATTTAGTAATTGCGTTAACTTTTCGAGTCGCGTTTGACATCGCAACCTTTAGAGCAAGAGGGTCCTCGCAATGGAATTCCATTTCCAGATAAACTGGCTCAAAGTAACGCTGGGTCCTATTTCATAAAACTTGTTATCGATAACAAGTGTCACTTTTCTATGAGAAATTGGCTCTCAGCCAATCAAATGCAACTATTTGAGTAGTTTATAACAGATATTGCAACTTGTTGACTCGATAACAAGCTGCATGGAATAGGGCCCAGATCTCAAATGTCTGATTCTGGCTTTCATTTTGATTTTTGCAACTTACTATTTTTATTGCAGACAAAAATAAAAGACTACAATGAGTCATCATTCACAACATTTTGCATATAAGCTTTTTTTGGAATTTAGTTTGACCAAGTGATGTCACTATGAAACTCTGCATGATTGTATATGTTGTATTTTCACATGAATGTTGGCTATTGTATAATCACGGAACACTGTGGAAGGGAAAATGCTTGTAACAAAAGTTGTCATAGAGGGTCAACATTTGATCCTATGATCCAGGCTTTACCTCATGAAATATATAGGATAATGGTTGCACTTTATCTTTAGTTAAGGTCATAATGTTTAGAATTACGGTTAGGTTTACGTGATATGATATCTAATGTGTATGAATATAACGTCGCTATGCTGTGATACGCAGACGCATGCAGAGTCATGTTGCCTTCAAGATACACTTAATACATGTATGAATAGCATATCTCCAATGTGGTGTTTCATTACTAGTGTAATATCATTTTACTTTACCTTTAAAGTACAGTGTAAGTCCGAGGTTGAAGTTAGAATTTCGGCTAGTGTAGGAAAACGACGCGGAAGAATTGTCACAAGTGTCGTACAATCGTCTTAGAGACAGTTCTGTACGATAGAGCAGCACAAAATCCTGCTGTCCAATCTGGATGGTTGTACACTAGCAATGTGTGGCTCTCGAATGTATTCTGATGGATACGATGTCCATCTTAGATCAATCGGTCATCTGCCAAGTATACCTGAGTGGATGTTG
Organism: Strongylocentrotus pallidus; assembly: GCA_030265145.1. Classification (NCBI taxonomy): domain Eukaryota; kingdom Metazoa; phylum Echinodermata; class Echinoidea; order Camarodonta; family Strongylocentrotidae; genus Strongylocentrotus; species Strongylocentrotus pallidus. The sequence continues at coordinate 13,597 of JARBES010080359.1, read as the reverse complement.
AGGAAAAATGATAAACTATAGATTTGGGGGATAGGTTTCGGGCATATGAAGTGACTGACAATTTTGAAAAAAATCTGCCGTATCCCCAGTTGTGCTGCAATTAATTGTGTCCTACTAAGCACTGTATTTACCTGAAACATAAAAATAGTGGTCAGTTGTTATTTATTATAATGTTCCGATTGATTGAAGGACATACATGTACAATCAAGTTTGGGGTAGTAGTAAATCAAGTCTTTATTAAAGATCATGTGCACACAAAAACCAGGCCCGTCAACCCAGTGGGTTAGGCGGCAGGTTATAATTACCAATATATACAATAGCAAAGTACATTAACAATAACAATACAAGTTACAGTGTAATAATATATGCGATAACAAGGAGCACTGCATATTATATTAAGTACAAGTTATCTGCTAGTTATCTTAAACGGGTGGGTAGCACCGGGCTGTTGCATGTGAGGGATGGAGAGAGAGAGGAGAGAAAGATAGAGAGAGAGAGGGCGCGATGAGGCTAGCAAGATATTGGCCAACAATTGGAATTTCATGTAAAAAAAAGAGTAAAATTCCAAATTAATATGTCTGTTAAGAATTGTCGGATATTTTGAAAACTTTCCCAATTGTGCCTTTCTGAATCGTCTTCGATTTTCTTCTTCATAGTACCTTGCTATTAATGTTTGCGTTTCCGTTCACATCTCTTCATGGCCCCTTAATTACGGGAATCTCGAAGAGTCATGTGTTTTTTTTGTACGAAGAAGTTATTTAAAAACTCGCGACGTGTAGCGTTGGCATATATGTGAGTAGGTGTAGCGGAAATGTCCGCGGTCAGCTTTCTGTCTTCGCCTATAAACGGATTCTGAACAGACCCAGGTTCGAAACCGAGTCACGTCTTTCGGATGGTGACGTTAAAGGTCGGTTCAAGACGTAAATAATAATATATGATTAATACACGTAGGTAAAAACCAATTTGCACACACACACACACGAATAAAGACCTTGAAAAGGGAATGCTAGGGAATGAACTCCATTTTGTTTTAATCATTTATAACCACTAGCTTATTAAAAGTATCAATTAATTAATCAATTGATCAGGCCTGAGACACTGATTATGATGAAAATAACGTACATAAAACTCACCTTTCCTTTAGAAGAATGTCACTAGGTCCCCTAAATCAAATTTCAAAATTTCATACAATAAATTAAGTACCAGTTAACTGCTAGTTATCTTAAATGGGTGGGTAGCACCGGGTTGTTGCATGTGAGGGAGGGAGAGAAAGGAGAGAAAGATAGAGAGAGAGGGCGCGATGAGGCTAGCAAGACATTGGCCAACAATTGGAATTTCATGTAAAAAAAAGAGTAAAATTCCAAATTAATATGTCTGTTAAGAATTGTCGGATATTTTGAAAACTTTCCCAATTGTGCCTTTCTGAATCGTCTTCGATTTTCTTCTTCATAGTACCTTGCTATTAATGTTTGCGTTTCCGTTCACATCTCTTCATGGCCCCTTAATTACGGGAATCTCGAAGAGTCATGTGTTTTTTTTGTACGAAGAAGTTATTTAAAAACTCGCGACGTGTAGCGTTGGCATATATGTGAGTAGGTGTAGCGGAAATGTCCGCGGTCAGCTTTCTGTCCATACGTCCATTAGAAATATACATTTTCAAGCTTTAATACACTAGCTTACAAACAGGGTAGACAAGTTGGGCACTTGCCCCGGGCGGCACTTGAATGAGCCGGAAAATGCAAAAGAAAAAGAAAAAAACATAAGAAACAGAAGGGGACGGAAGGTAGAAAATACTATATTCACATATACGTCCATTAGAAATATACATTTTCAAGCTTTAATACACATGTTTCTCAAGGAAATTGGTGACTTTGTTCCGTTGTATAATCATCAAGCTCTCAGTTTGGGATCTTGTTATTGTCTGCCGAAATAACGCATAATTAATATCTAGATTTCCATATTGATTATATCCGGTTCGATCTGTACTCAGAGTTTGTATTTATCAGCCTCTTGTTAAATATTATTACACCAGCACCCTAGAGTGTATACAAAATAATGGCATACCAAAGGTTCACCTTTTTAAAGAATTCTCCGACCATATTAACATTGAGGGTTCGTTTATATTCGTCTTATTTGAGGAAGAAGTGTAAAACTCGAAACTCGACTATTCGATTACAGGGTAGTTATATAGTTCCATTATTTGGGCAATCAGCACCTTCCAATTCGGGCAGTGAGGCGGCCGATTTGTTTGTTCATAATGAAAAAGCACAAAAATCAAAGTTCCATCAAAAGGAACCACCTTCTGCTGCCATAAGCTACTGGTCAGCATTGTCATAAAGGAATATTTATCTGGGTAAAATGCTTTTTTTTGGGGGGGGGGGGGTAACAAAAATACACCTCATTCTCTTCGCTCACCCGCTTGTATAGTAATGTGGATACGTTTGAGCGGGAGGAGGGATTACTTTTGTCCATTCGGACATGATTTTACTATGAAATGAAGTATAAAGTCAATTAGTTTTCTGTGGCCTTAGCATGTACTCCGAAAGGAGAAATTAAATCTACATCCAGCACCTGTTCAACAAACTTTTGGAACTCACTATAACGTTGGCAGTGCACCAGTTTAGAATACATTTCAAAATTATAAGGAAATTACTAGAATGATGATGATAAAAATGCCCTGGACGTCGAAATTATTGCTTTACTACTTATGGTATTTTACTGCATTGCAGCTATATGGCCTATGACAAAAAATCTTGCCGATCCGCTAGCCAAATTACAAGATCATCTCGATCAAGCACAACAATGGCCTTTATGCCACTGTCACACCTCTCCGTATTTGGCTTGCGTATTGCTGCGTATTTATGGCAATCCGTTTTAACATTTTATTCATTTTTCTTGATATCAAGAAAGGAATTCTTGATATCAAGAATTACCATTATTTTACAACAGAAATTCTTTTCTTGATATCAAGAAACAGGAATAAATGTTAACATGGCTTGCCATAAATACATTTATATCTGACGCCGAGCGACTAAAAAGAGACTAATCGCGAAAACCCAAATGAACGCGAGAGCGAGTGGCGTAAGCCAGGAGGTCGAGTGAATTCCAGGCTCCCGTCCTCTTTGCCTTCCGTCGCGTTGCTAAAACGCCCTACTGTTAACGGAGGGCAACATGTTGGCCCTAGCGTTTAAATATAACGACCAGTTATGGTCATGCGATTGCATTGTGAAAGAAACGTGGAATAGATCAGAAGAGGTTGATCATCTAGCATGTAAGTATTGGTGTGTACTGCAAGGTTCTGGAATCATCAAAATGATAATAAATTTGGCCCAGTCTTCGTAAAGTTACAAGCACTGTACACAGAAAGATATATAAGGGACTACGCACATGTGCGCGATACGTGCGTTATATCTATCACGTCCAAATATACAAACTAATTTACCAAATATATCAATTAGTAGGCGGTTTCCAGGCAAAATTGTTATCGTCATGTATTAGTCAAAACATATTGTTTCACATGATTCGTAATAAGAGCTTCCATTTCATTTTTTGGAGAGGGGGGCGTTTCCAAAACTGGTCTTTACCTTTAACGCCTCTGGAAGACAGGGTATCTGCAACATACGCCTTTAGAGCGTTGTGGTGTTTGAGAAATATACTAATTTGTTTATTATTGTGAGGGTGGCCTTTGGTAGAGGGTCGGGATGCTAAATCAAATGTTATGCGTTTTGTTTTCATCAACCATTTAATCGTCACCGCGTGAATGATAATGATTTCGAATCGGTGCATTTTCTCATTTTTATCTTCAGCCCGGTTAATATTCAATCTTTCCAACAATGGTTTCGGGACATAAAGAGGATTACAGGTGAGTTTGCCCCTAATCCTTATTGGTAGGTAGGACAAAATACTGAAGAGATATGAAGGTGTTTATTTAGATAATTGGTGATTAATAGCAATCACACTGTTGACACACTCCATATATACCACAATGTTATAACTAGAGCATGAAATAATCGACGAATAACCACTCATTATTTTTTATATCATATGCTCGTTTTTGCAAGCAATATGACCTCGAAATAAAGTATACTTTTCTTAGTTTTCTATATTATCCATTTTGCCACACTATCAAGCATTTTTGATTAATTAATTCAGATCACGTTGATATCGTGGATTCTTACATGCCTTCATCCGTTCAATTTGTAAATCAAATTCCCTTTCTACCTTTGTGAAGTGCATGTTGATACTTACCTCTTCTTGTGTAGGCATATATACTAGATAATACGCCTATGGGATTACAATATTTCCTCATAAATGTAATAATCATATATTCGGACAATTTTATTTTTTCTTTCATATTTCATATAATTGCACATACATACCATGTTTACGTTTTTTCAACAAATTCACGGTGATTTTCAAAGATTTTGTGTTTTAAGTTAGTCCTGTTAATTCATGTGAAACAGGTGTGTAGTATGTACCATTTCCCCTGCCCCCGTGTAGACATTGTTATAACATGTACATTGGAGCTTAATGTCCATTTTCCTTGTTCGGGATACAGCTTTCTTATTTTTGAGCCGAGGCATTGGGGTGATTAAAGTTAAATATTTATTTTGTCAGATGCTTGGACAAATACCGGTATTATAACAGACGAACCAATGTGGTCTTGGTTTAATTCATTTATTATTATTATATTTTATTATGTTTTACTATATCGCTGAACTGTACACTTACTACCGATCTTTAGATTCCCCAATTATGTTTCAATTTTTGTTTGCGTCAAAATTGTTGTTATTAAGCAATATCATAAACATTATCATCAGTCCATTCTATTATGCTTCTCCCGACTAACTTTTTCACCATAAATATTACATTTCATTTGCAGTTGTCAAGTTGTAAATGTATTACTATCTCATTAATCACTACATTTACTCCTTATTTCAGCTCTTCTTCAGTCTCCATCCTCTATCACACACACTCTCTCTCTCTCTCTCTCCCTACCTACTTGTCCACTAGATTTCACACAATCTAAATACAACTTACAACTGTACAACTTAAATATGGCAGCATATGCTATGCCACTGATAATTAACAAACACAAAAATGAAGAAGTATGTCAGATTTTCTCCATTTCCAAGTGTACCCTTCCCCCCAAAAAACAATTTTTTTTTTTTGACGGATGTATGAAGATGTCATAAAGTTATTATGACTTTGGATGTAATTTCGAGTAAATTCATTGAATATGTTTCGATTTGATAGGCCACGCCCCTCTATGTGCTATTCTTCCTCCCGGAGACATCCCAAAAGCGAGAAATGAATTAATGGAATTAGGGATCACTGATATCTACGAAGTAGTTTGGCATGATCACATTACCTCAGATGAGGACCAGTTGCAGTGGCTTGACCTTCTACATGGATGCCTCCAAGAAGGCGACAGAGCGTTAGCAGCTAATGATCTAAAGAAGATATGCACGACTCTTAGATGTAAGCTGCTCTATGAGAAAACCAAGAAAGAGGCGAAAGAAGCTAATCAGAAGATTTGTAAAGAGGTCAGAGAGGAAAAACAGGAAAATAGGGCACTACAACAAGCTATGAAGATGTACAAACAAAGAGAGCTACAGCTGGAAGAGAAACTAAACTTAAAACAGCTGCACCTCGGAACAATGACGGAATACTTACAGAAGACTGAAGAGACGGCAAGATGCAAGATTGAACGACTACGGACCGAAAAGGAGGACGAAAGAGCAATATCTGAGAAAGAGAAGAGCTCATTGGCAGCACAAATGACGAAGAAACTCGAGGATAAGCAACGACGGGTAGACACGTTGACAGAAATCGTAGGGAAGACAGAGCGAAAAGAGACAAATCTAAGAAAACAAGTTGAAGAGCTAAAGAAAGGAAGAGAGAGAGACAGAGCGCGGTTTGAGAAGGTCAAACGGTCATTAGAATTAAGCTTGAAGACGGAGCATGACTATAATGAACAGCTTTTGGAGCGACTTGAGCGTGAGACTTTGAAGCTGAGGACCAAAATTCAACTAGAGCAGAAGAAAAAAGCAGATACACCCCAATTGATGGCTTCTGGAAATCAAGCGCAAGGTAGTAAGACTGGGTTCTCCCTACTCAATTTCTTTTTCAACTCCTATTTGTGTTTAAATTGTACTACATAAGACTTTAAAAAACTCTAATAATTTGAAGCTTACCGATTGATAAAGGGTCTCATTTGTCGTTTGTTTGTCTTGTTGTTTTTGCGAAAATGTTATTTCGGGCGATTACATTTATATTCTTGATGAAATTATCACAATATGATACATGTGTAGCATTTACATAAAATATACAGAGAAACAGAAAAACATTAACGATAAAAGTCCTTCAACAACACTATCTGTTTTAATTCTATTCTGTTTTGCGATCAAACTTGACCCGCCATCCTCTCTTAATGACAGGTCCATCTAGATCTCAGGATTTTTCTGCCGGAGGATTGAGAAGGAGTGATGCCTCCAAATTAGGGTGAGAGGAAACTTGACTAAGTACTTTATTTTCTTCTAGTATGTGATACAAGTACTATGAAATATATTGCTGCTTTTGTATTTTTCATTGCAGACATCCATCTAGTTGGTAAACATTGTCAAACGAGTTGTGCGATACTATCTATTTAGATTTCACATTGTTGGATAAATGGGTATCCTACAAGCACGGCAGCAATTATGCCTATAACTATCCAGAAGCGTTTTCGAACACGTTTGGTTATTTATCATGTTACGAAATAATTTCTTACATAACCCGCCTTCTTGTAATCGATGCACAAAATATAAGTTATTTCAACTCATGTAAATAAATTGATTTGAGATTAGTAGAAGTGTTGTAATATATTTATTTCACAGATTTATTTGATTCGTCAGTAAATCAATTAAGCTCTTCTTATTTTTTTTTTCTCGGAGGATGATAAGCATATAAAAGATCAAAAATCTTTAGGGAAAATATGCCTGAGAATCTGAAATGTAATCTTATTCATGTTGAGTTCCGTTATACATTGGCGAGTCTAAACATTTGCAAATAGTACGAGTAATTCCCTATTACTGGAGCGTGCATACGTCATACCATCATGACGACCGCCTCCCCCTATGTTTGTATGTTTTATTACCGTATTCCAAACTAGAGCGGTGCCACCAGATGATGAGTTTGCAGACATCTTAAAGCAGATAGCAGACGATCTTTATGATGAAGCCAAGATTGAGAGCCTTGGTCAGCAGCTGGGAATCATACAAAGTGATATACAGAGAGCACTCATGAACAATACGAAGTTCAACCGTGTTACCAGTGATGGAACTCGTCATTTGCTGAAACAATGGAGAAAAGGTGTGTCCAGGGAAGATGAACGGATGGAGCTAACGAAGGCACTGCGAGCTGCCAAGTTGGTCAACCTTGCAGACCTTTATCTCAGCAAGAGGTGATGTATGTTTGCATAAAGAAGAATGTGATTTCAGTAATACAGACCACCATTGAATACTTCAGCTACACGCTATTTACTGTTATATTTTCTGAACAATACGGTCCACGTGCATGATTCGTTTAGATTCAGATCTATATAATTTTGTAAAGCAAGTCCATTTCCCACGTTCAAACTAGTGATAGAAATATTGAGGTGACGTGATGCATATAAAATAGCCTATGTACTCTTTTCATACAGGAGACATGCCTTCAAAGAGCAAGGAGGACTTGGCAGATGGAAGTAAGAGCCAATATCATGACCAATCACCAGACCGCAGTGCAGAGAACTTGGAAGCTTCTGAAGTGACTTCTAAAGACGTGTTCCCGGAAGAAATTCATGCTGGTGATGGCATTACTTATTATGACAGGCATTTTGAAATAGCTTTGGTATATGATAACATTTAAGAATAACGAAATAAATAAATGCATAATGAATATTAACATATTGAAAAACATAAACAATTATAAACATTGATAGTATAATATACAACTCGTTTTACACGACTATATCTATATCGTAATTTCTTTAGCATTTTGTTTGCCTCTGTTCACATATTTCTCAACTTACTTTTATATCGTGACGTACTGCAGGCTGGTTACTTGTCAATCGAGCCAATGGCAATTTGTTCAACCTTGTCTATTTGTATTTCATAAGTTTGTGAACTTGCGTTCGGTCTCATTTGATTTTTTATTTGATTCACTTTGTTTCCCGATGTATTTTAGATATAAGATTTGTTCTCTCTTTCATGACATTCAATTCATTTTTTGTCCGCTAAGTATAACATTGTTTTTGTCTAATGTAACAATGCGAAGGTAAGCAGTAAATTCTGTTGAAATGTTGTAGTCGATTGCATATGAACCTATTTGAATTTTGGCGATAATAGGCCACTTAGACAGTCTTTTATGGAACGGGATGTAGGCCAATTGATGTTACACATTAAATATATGGAAGACTAGACTACGACACTTTAAGTCGTCTTGGTACAATGCCATTTATTTTGTACGAAGCTCGCCTGGTCTCCGTTCTTATTGTCTTTTTTTTTCGAAAATTCGTTTAACCTGACAACGTGATGCGACGCGAATACCAGATGGAACGGCACAAACCCTATATTTGAAAGCATGTGACATAAGGAAAGTCATTAATGATATTTAAATCCCAAATAATTGGAATTATGACAATAATAGCTGAAGAGCTCGGACCAATTTACCATTGCACTTTTGTGTGCGTGTGAGTGTGGGTGAGCATATGTGTGCGTGTGTGTAATCCCGTATCCGTATGTCGGTCGAGCATGTGACTCAGTCAATTTCTTCTCATTTTGGTGATCCCATAAAACAATAGTGTACAACTTGTTTTCTCATGTTAAATATAATCAGGTCCCTATTTTTCCACATAGTTGCATTTTCAACTATCTATGGTATTTTAAATGTATATTAAAACGAAAAAAAAAAACGAACGTTATGGTGTAACAGATTAATCTAAGAACATTTCCCATAAAACCTTATATACCGTGGTGAAAACATTCCAGGTACCTTTCCATTATGACATTGCATTGCTGTATATTTTTTTGGCTACACGTTTTCTTATGATACATTTGGTGTTGAAGCTAATAATGCTTTAGTGTAATGTTGTTTGTGGTTATTTCTTATCCATATTTTGTGTATTTAATCTTGAGTCTTTGTGTTAGGGGGGTGGGGGTCAACCGTTAAAGGGGTCGTTTAACAATGTTAAATATGAGATACACGGCCCTACGTGTTATCAGTGTCTGTGATATGGTCAAGAAGTGCCTCAAAAAAGTAAAAATCTTTGAGTGACCGGTTTTTACCATACCCGTTTTCCCCACTAGACTGTAGTGTTATGAAAACCGTTTGGCAAACGGTTTTTTTTTTAATTTGTAATTCCAATCATAAATATCTTGATAATCAGAGACAGGCGATCGGCTTGTAAAAGTCATGGGGTTCCTGACTGACCTAAAGGTTTATAATTATCATTACAGCATGAGCTAAATTCAGAATTTTGTTTCAGAAGCTGAGACAAAGTTACCAGATCCCTTTAATGATATTCGAAATCTTATTCATGTTTCAACTGATTTGTTTATTCCTAAGATAATTTTATCGAAATAATTATGTTAAATGGGAAAATATGAAAAATTAAAAAAGACTTAGATGTACACATGGTAGACGTAGGCCTATGTCAATACGGCAATACATATATATATATATATATATATATATATATATATATCTATACATAACATATGAGCAGGAAAACAAATTAATTGCCTGTACAAAGATGTGGTCATACACTGGAAATGCAAATATAGACTATGCAATGAACTTTCTTAATGTCTTAGTTTAATAGCAAATACTGAATACACGAACAGTTATTACTTTACGCTTGTTACGTTATCGTTAATGCTTTGTATATAACTAAATGCTCAACGTATTAAAGGAGATAAACATTACTCGCATGTACAGTATGTATGCGTACTTTTGTGCAAAATACCATATAGGCTAAGTTGGTATACCAAATCAAGCAACTGTTTGTTTGTGTATTCTTAATTTGCATTTGTGTGTTTTGCTGTATAGCACTTGGTAAATACTGTTGATCCTAAACATTATATTTCACATTGTAAGTCAAATGCAAATGTTATCATGTATATTATAAGGGTCGGGGAATTTATTGACATGATGCTCTGAAAATAATACAATAAGTGGAGCTGACATAACTTTTGATTTCATTTCAAACATAATAAGCTATTACTACTATTCTTTGTCTTCCTCAATATATCACTAATATATATATTTCTCTACTAGATCGCTCATCAGCTTAATACAATTTTACATGCAAAATAATCATAGAATTGCCCAAAAATGCTCAATAAATGATTTGAATATACGTCTGGCATTGATATCTTTCTCATGTGTAAAGAGTTTTTTTGTTAAGATTAACCGAGGTGCAGGGAGGGTAAAAGTATTATACAGTCATAATTTAACCCATTGTCATCAACGGGTGCAGGCATGTATTTAACACCAAAGGGAGGGCATCTATCTCCCCCCGGCCTAAAGCTATAGTGACAACTCAAAGTGGCGACCGACCGATTTGTAGCCTGCTCGGTCGCCGCTGGAATTTAGGCATCGTCCAACGATTTTTTTTTGGAGAAGTCAAGCAGGCTGTAGAGCCCCAGCGATGCCTGGGCGGTGCCCTGTCGATTTCACGTCGATCGCCGGTCGATGGTAGGTCAAAACTGGGCAAAATCGGGGAGCCTTTCCGTGCGGCGTCCCGGCAGTGACCGACATGTCCTACGGATTCTAAGACAAGTTCGTAGCACATAGCACAAATGACCTCAAATATTTACAGATTTTAACTGCCTTGATCGAATTGTGCAAGTAAAGATATCTTCAGGTTATGAGTACAATAGGGTATTCAAATTTTCAAATTTTTCAAAATAAGTAAGTAGTATGTTATGATGAATGCAAAGAAGGTTAGCTGTATTTTTAGAGTTGAATGCAATGGTGAGATAATGACATGTTGGAGCTAAGAACAAGAGGGAAGGATAATCGACAGTATATACATTAATAAACAGATAGAGATATAAAGAGAGAGAGAAAGAAAGAAACAGATTGAGAGGGAGAGTTTGAGAGACAGAGAGAGAGAGAGCGAGAAAGAGAGAGAAAGAGAGAGAAAGAGAGAGGGAGAAAGAGAAAGAGAGAGAGAGGGAGAGAGAGAGAGAGAGCAAGATCCCGACAGAACGAAATGGGACTTCTGAATGCCAACAAGTGAAATATCTCTTTGACTAGCAAAACAGTGTTCCCTATAGAATTCAATAACAAGGCAAACTATCGAAGACAAAGACTGTCACTATTGAAACATGCATCGCAAGTTACATATACTGAATTGCACAGTTTTAAATTCAATGTTTGCTGAAGATTCAAAAGAAATTCCATATTTACTCAACATTTTACTCCCCTGAAATCACTGAGAGCACCTCCTGCAGCACATGTACAGCTAGCACTCCCAGTCCAAAGGTCATTGAGAGAGAGAGAAGAGAGAGAGAGAGAGAGAGAGATCGTGTTCCCACATATGTGTGTGTTATTGGAGGGGTAGAAAGTAGTTATATATTGATGTATTATATATTTATTACAACCCGAATCATGCAAGTCATACAAGTATATACAAAGGCGGTCACAGTCAGTAAATCATGTCTAAAGATGCAATATTACTACTAATAATGACATAAATGTGACATATTCCAGGCAAATTAATGTTATATTTCCTTTTATGCTCAAATGATTAGTAATAGCTTGCTCCTTAATTCACACAGCAATTTGTGTTGAATTCGCTTTATATTTGGATGTGGCGAATATAAAAATCCAGCATAATTTGTTGATTAACGTTCTATTAGATCTTATAGATATTATATAGGGTCTCTGTTATTGCTCTTTTCCCCTACCACGTTTGCTGCGGATTTCCCAATTTCAAGCAACCCGACCATTTCTTGGTTAAATGTTGGTTTGTCTTTGGTTGCCAGTTCATATTGATATACACTTCAGCTAAAGAGGGAATTGATGATGGTTCGCACAAAATATGGCTGTCATTCGTTCTAGGCGTTGGTCGCTAAATGGTTACGTTGAGCAACAAATATCTTCATAATGCTTGCACCGAGTATTTTGCGAAACACCTTAGCGTCAATTGAATTTTGCGTAACTATTATAAGTTGACAAGGATTTGTGCATGACATGACAAGGACTTGGTGAAGTGTTTCTGTGACTTGGTTTAGAATTATCCGTATAAAATGAAGTGGACCATTAAAGATTATTATTATTATTATTATTATTATTATTATTATTATTATTATGACGATGACAAGTCATCTTATGGTGACGTTGATATATGAGGGTGACTTGATGAAGAACTCTCCGTTGAAAATGTAACATTATGTTGACTTGGTGAATTGGTGAATAAGTAATGTCCACCGAAAATGTAACATGATGGTGGCTTGGCGACGAGTCCCCATGGCTTTGTGAAGAAAGGTAGACGGTGACTCATTCTTGTTCTTGATTGTGTTTGTTTAGGTTGTTATTGTTTATTAAAATACAAAAGTTGAAATTGGAAAGATTTGCTAAGTAAGGTTCTTTGTTAAATACATAGGTCACAGAAAAGGCTTGCAGAATTACAAACATTTCTATTTCCTGTACGTTCTGTGAAAACAACCCCCCACCTTAACAAAAAAACCATTTTGGTAGCGATCACTAAGCTGGTGCCTGACGATCGAATGTATACACAACACACAAAGCGTACCTAACGATTGCATGGTAGAGTGGTTGTATGAATATATTGCGATCTATACTCATCAAATTGGCAAATCCACATGTTAGTGCACTTTGAACCGGCTACTTTCTGCACGCGTGAGGTGGTGCACAACTAAATTAAAATGCTTTTGTTTGCCACCACCGCTTTTGCTCTGGGTTTTCCCGATTTCATGTAACACGACCAATCTATTGTTTGTTGTGGTGAAGTGTGACGTCATCAAAAAATCTATTTTGTGAATTTCTCAATTTTTTCTTCATTTTCCTATAAACGATTTCCTATAGGAATTCAGTGTTATATTGATCTGGCTCGTAATGTTATGAGCCAGAGCAATATAATACCGAGTTCCTATAGGAAATCTATTTATTCAGATGGTCATATCTCAGCCAATACTTAATCTATACAATTGTTTACGACATTTGGACATTATTTTTTATGCTAGCTCTTTCGGAAAATGAAGAAAAAATTGAGAAAAATCACAAAATAGATTTTTGATGACGTCACACTTCGCCACAACAAGCAATAGATTGGTCGTGTTACATGAAATCGGGAAAACCCAGAGCAAAAGCGGTGGTGCAAAACAAAAGCATTTGAATTTAGTGGTGTACCAACTCACGCGTGCAGAAGGTAGCCGGTTCAAAGTGCACTAACATGTAGATTTACCAATTTGATGAGTATAGATCGCAATATATTCATACAACCACTGTACCATGTAATCGTTAGGTACGCTTTGTGATCCGTCAGCTCGGCATCAGCGCAGTGATTCCAAAATGCAGGCGCGTAGCCAGAGTTTTATGTTTGGGG
>JARBES010079962.1:0-10478 GCA_030265145.1 Strongylocentrotus pallidus | reverse complement strand
AGAAATACGAGATGGGTTCTTCAGCCAACCGATAAGTCGCTATCTTCGTAAGATGAAATGACAATGCAGGTGGCATACTCTAAGTAGTTTGGGTGAATGTCAATATCTCTATCAAAATACTCATCATTAAGGCGAATACTAAACTCAAAACTCACTGATTTTGTGTAGGCGATTATTGCCTTGAACCTAAATCAGTACTATGCAATTAAGTTGCTCTGACCAACTTTATGACATAGTCGTTTGAAAGGATGGTTGCTTTATTATTTTTAAATAATTTGTGTTAGTTCTTGATCTCATTTGCTTAATGCAAGGCAAATATTCCTTATCCCTCGCTCAGAAAAGAAGAAATACGAAATGGGTTCTTTAGCTAAATGATACGTCGCTATCTACGTAAGATGAAATGACAATGCAGGTGGCATATACTCTTAGGTAGTTTGGGTGAATTACAATATCTTCAACAAAATACTCATAATGAAGGCGAATACTAAACTCAAAACTCACTGATTTTGTGTAGGCGTTATTGCCTTGAACCTAAATCAGTACTATGCAATTAGTTTGCTCTGACCAACTTTATGACATGGTTCTTCGAAAGGATGGTTGCTTTATTTTGTGATTTTTATTTTGAGTTAGTTCTTGATCTTATTTGCTTTATGCAAGGCAGTAACCCCTTATCCCTCGCTCAGAAAAGAAGAAATACAAAATCGGTTCTTCAGCTAAAGAAATACATCGCTATCTTCATAAGACGAAAATGTAGGTGGCATACTTTTAGGCAGTTTGGGGGATTTATTACAATATCTTCTACAAAATACTCATAATGAAGGCGTATACCAAACTAAAAGCTCCATAGTTTTGTGTACAAGCAATCATATAGCCATAAACTCTGCATTCAGCATGTTGGTTACTGTCTTCATGAGATAGCGATGTCATATTAAAGATGCATGCATTATTGCTCTAATACTAATCCGACCCCACTCCTCCCCTCTAACACAGACCTGCTTGATCTCCAAGTGACACATATGTGACCCCACCCCTCCCATAATTCATATCACCTGATCATAGAACCCCCCTCTAAACAATGGCATCCAAATTTTACTTGCATACAAGTCAAGTTTAGCTGTCTGCGTAAGATATGGATTTCATGAGCTGGCCTTTCGTATTGATCTTCCCTTCCCATTTTGTTTTGCTAGTTGGAATTTTGGTTGTAGGAGCTAGAGGCATGATTCAATTCAATTATTTCAGTCTTAAGATTAGCACTATAGAAGTCCCAACTTGACCGTCCCTGATCGACCCATTCCCACTCCACCTAGAATTTATTGCCTTTGGATAGTGGAACGATCGACCTCCAACAATTCCTTGACCGTTTCTCCCATCTCTCCCCTACCCACACACCCCCACACACACACGCACATTCATGCTAACACACACACACATTCTCACCAGACATGATTACAGAACCATCTGCAACTACATGTATCTCATCCAATTATAATTGTATAAAAGTCACATATTCCAAGATCATAGTTTGACCATTCCTTGACCGCCCTTTGACTGTTCTGAACCCCATCCCCTACCCCCACACACACAAAAACAAGCCCCTTAGCACCTGATAACAAAACCACCTCTTTCAATCCCATCCAAATTAAAATTGCATACAAGTCGCATATTCCAAGGTTAACGCTTGCCTTCATCCCATCCCATTTCCTACTTCCACACCAGAAGACGGCTGCGTCCCAGCACGACATCGGGTCCGGCTGATCTTCATGCAAATTGTCGTCAAACTGAGTTACCTTGATGTTGTTTGTGCAGAAATTTAATTACGCCTTGTCGGCGTGGACGACAAATTAGGCTCCTTACTTCATTGGGAATCGCACAGATGAGTCACGGGAGGGAACATGTCGTTTATTGGATATTTGATTCCTAGAATTGAACGCATAGTGTCAATTATCTGAACTTGGCAGACCTTACTCTCTGCTGCATTGATCAAGTTACAATGGATTCTTTTTTTTACCTTAATTTGTGTAACATCAACTTAATAAGTGTCTGGAACAGTGTCCACACAAAAATGTGTAGCCTCGCAGTGGAATATTTCCTTTTAAAGAAAAATGTGTAGATGATACAGCCATATTGTCTAGCTTTATGTAAATGTCATTGGAAAAAAATGAAAATAAAACTGAAAGAACACTAAATTTGAAACACAATTTCTTTTTTAGAATAGAATATGTGCTTGATTTCATTATGTTCACATGATATAAAATAGTATCTTTCATGGGTGTTATATAAGCATATGGATATATCTTACATCAATACAGCTTACAATACTGATTGCCTAGATATCCTTTTTGACAATATTTTCCTGTGAAACAGTGATGTAATGTAAAGGAAAAAATAGGAATTAAATTCAGTTGGGTGGTAAAGGAAAAGGCCACCTTAATAACAAGTTACCTATCAGAATACCAGGATAAATAGGAAAAAACTAATAAAATTCAGCTTTTTGAAAATTACGTAAAATTAGGGATTCTGGTAAAGTGGTTGTCAAATACAAAATGAGAATTATCGAAAAGTCTAGAAATATGATTGTTATCTGGAGTTGCACTTGCAGGTTGATTTGACATACTGTATACTGTGAAAAGATATCTTGTCTGGAAGAGACTTGAGTCAGAGGTGAGAGAAAGGGATAAAAATCCGCAAATTTAAAATACACATGTGCTTGAAGCGTCATCAATTTATGAAGACATTTGTCAAGGAGCTATTTCCCACAAAATCATATTCCAAATTGGCTTTCTTGTTACAGTGTAATATGATGACATCATAATGCTCCCATGACTCAAAGATGTGTAAGCATAGAAGATGATGGAGGCAGGAGTGAGGACTCAACTCGTTCTTTTTACAGAGCTTTAAAATCAGCAGCGAAACACGAGCGGGTTGTAAAGCACAAAGTCTGATGGTTATGACAGGCTCATGCGATTTTCCGATCATTCATTTTAAGCAGGGAAATCTGTCAGTGTTGATTCTCATCATCGGGCTGCAGAAAGACGCCATTCTTTGTGTGTGTGTCTCCCGGCGCATCTGATGTAGACACCCTTAATTGTATGCGTGTAGCTTGGTGGATGGTAGGAGTAGTCTGCTTGCACAGACTCTAATTTGAAGTTTTAAACACAATTTCATAGATTTAAGTTCAAGTTCACTTTATTCAATACTTTCATTAAAAATATACAACGGAAAACAAACATGTAACATGTATCAATATATGACCTGAGAACAACACAAGCGGAGAAAACATGAAGAACAAGTGAGAAAAATTATATATTTTTTAATTAAAAGGGAAAAAAGTCTTGAGCCTAATTCTGTCAGTCTCCTAGACAAAAACACCTACAGCACAGGGCTTACTGGACTGTGGTCTCTGTATAGTCTCCTAGCTCAGAGACCCTATGTTATGCATTACGAAGCACAAGGGTTTGTGCATGCAACCCGGCTTATAAGCCTATCTGCACTAGTTTGGCCAGGAGGGATTAGACCTCCCTACATGGTCACTGACATGTGATTATCTCATCAAATCAGCTCCCACTTAACATAAGAAAAAGGGGACCGTGGGGGACCAATGGTCACCGATTAGGCATTGTTTGCCATATAGAGGGCGCAAGTAGCTATAAGTAGTGCAGTGGGGCATTAAAGGGGCAATTTGGAGAGCATCCTCAGGGAAATCATTCGCTAACCTGAATGAAATAGAGGATGCTGGGAGAGTTCATGGTCCTATGGTTACGCTGATGGGGAAGCGGAGGCGCTCTTGATCAATGATATTGGGTGCTAAAATTAGTCAATGATTGACAAGTGAAATATTGGTGGGAAGAAAACATATGGGAAATGTGTTCGGTACAGTATCACAGGCAGTAATGTTAAGTTTTGCTATGATAACATGCTTTTTAAAATTCAACGTTATGTTGGATGCTTCTAGCTAGGACTGTTTGTCTCTGTCTTTTATGTGTACTAGTAAGTATTCTCAGTGATGAGCCTTGTGGGGTATTGTTTCTATTATGACTTTGGCAAGGACAGTCAGTTTTATGTAAACCCTCTGCCCCTCCTCCCCCTAAAAAAAAAACATGAAATTAAAATCTGTTAGAAAAGTTTATTTGGATATCCTATGACAGTTTTCTTTTATAATGGGGAGGGGGATTTAACTAGCAAATTGGTACCATATTTTAAAAGTGCTTTAACAAAACCATTCTCTTTCAATCATATCTGTAAGCTGTTATTATGTGGCTGCTGGAACTAAAATAACATTCAAAATAGATATATGTTGCAGATATTCAAACACATTTCTAAACCAAAGAACTGGTAAATATACACACAAAAAGTATGATTTGGCAGCATCCCCCCCCCCCCCTCCCCGCGGCTCTCCTTGACTATGCTAATGCCACTTACACTACACTTTATAGGTCACATACTAAGATCTGATGAATATTTCATGACAAAGAGCATGAAAAGCCGCCACAATGCCCGAACTCAATGCCTGCGTCTAACATGCATGTTGTGGTTTTATTCAACAAGACTGGCTTGATGACACACAATGTAGCTGATCAATCAGGCTTTAATTCAACTCCTCCGCTTAATCAAACGATAGGATTTGGATGAAACTGAAATATAGGCAAATGAGTTGCATAAAAAGCAACAGTTGTTGTAGAATATGATTGATTGTGTTTGCTGTGGTAACCTTTCAATTCACGATAATACTCTGAGCTACTGCACTAGATTCAGATGGGAAAAAATCCACAACATTTAATGCAATATTATGACTCTGATTGTATATTCTTCTGGTTTTAAGCTATAGTTATATTTTGAAATTGGAAAATGAAACAAGTCTATGAATGTGATAAATTGTAGTACCGGTACTCTTGTGGTTATTTAGCCATTTATGATTATTCACTGTTGCAATTTTATGCAGATGAAATCTGTTTGAAAGCAGACATGAAAAGTTATGACAATTTTGATTATATTGTGGTCAATCTGGTCATACACTTTTGAAATATAAGCAACTGAATGTATATTAAAAAATTCTGCAATGTAATTAATTTGAGTATTCTAGTGGTTACATCATTTAGCAATTCATGATTGTACACCGTCACATTATATGCAGCTGAAATATATCCCCCAAAACAATAATTTGCAGCGTGATGATTTGAGTATTGTGGTTTTAGCCATTCATGGTTAATTAAGGGGTAAGCATGTACACTGTTTGTGGCAATATATGCAGATTATGTTGAAAAACAATATTTAGTGCAAATTTCTGAAGTTGATTATTCTTGTGGTTTGATTATACATGTATGTGTATGCTGTTAAATTAAAGTAGAACCCTGTTTTTGAAGTAATTTAGAAGGACATATTTTGCAAACAACTTTTACTGCAGTTTGGTGAACTATTGACTGTTGCAATGTTATGCAGATGGTCACAATTTGGGCTACATGGTGAACATCAGTATTTTTGTGTTTTCTCATGGGGATTTTTTTTCTTCTTCATAGCTCATTTATAGCCTATACAATCATCAACAAAAACATGGATTTGCAGATGATATGATAATCCAGAAATATGTTTTGAGTGAAGCTACATTTTCAGCCTATTCCAAGATATCTGCATGACAGCATATATAGCTACCACAATATATAAAGCAAAAACACAAACTGAAAATAGACTGTAAAATGCAATGCTTGCTTGTGGGAAAGAATAGTTTGTGTGGTCTTCAGTATTGTTGCAGGAGTGTTCTTTTCATAGCCCATTTATAAATTATACAAGCATTAACAAATACATGGATTTGCAGATGATAATGCTAATACAGAAACATGTTTGAGCCAATTCCAGCCAATTCCACGATATCTGCATATCTGAATGATAATATAGCTACCACTATATAAGCAAAATGCAAACTAAAAATAGAGTGTGTAATATGCAATGCAAAGATTGGTCCAAGAATTTAAACTGAAACCGATAGTTCGAAGAAACTCCATTGTGGTGATTAATTTGAATTGTGCCACTAGCAGTTTGCTTTTATGTCCATTAATGGGGTACTCATAAAAAGGCAGAGAGTAATAAGTGGCAGAAGAGAGAGAGAGAGCAAGAGAGAGAGAGAGAGAGAGAGAGATATTTACATACAGATAGATGGAGATGGAGAGATAGGGATAGACACAAAGGTCTTAAGAGAGGGAAGATATTTAGAAAGCAAGGTATATAAAGTAGAGACATTGAAATAGCAAATTAGAGAAAGAAAGAAAGAAAAGGAGAGAAGAGAAGACAAGATATTTAGAAAGCTAGGTATATGAAGTATATTAAACATACATTGAAATATAAAGAGAAAGAGAGTAAAAGAGAAAAGAGAAGAGAAGAGAGAGAGAGAGAGAGAGAGAGAGAGAGCTTGCTTCACTCAAAACTTGTTTGTGGATTAGCATATCATCTGTAAATAACATGTACCATTATCTGTTATTGCTTGTATAATTTGCGTTTTGTCACTTGCAATTTGCTTTTATGGTCATTGATGGGTTACTCATAAAAATGCAGAGTATTAAGTGGTGGAAGAGAGAGATATATAATATATACATACAGATAGATGGAGATGGAGAGATAGGGATAGACGAAGAGCGTTGAAGAGAGGGAAGATATTGAGAAAGCTAAGTATATATAGTAAAAGGTTGAAATATGAGAGAGAGAGAGAAAGAGGGGAAGAGAGAGAGAGAGAGAAATAGGCAGAAGACAGAAAGATGGGACAGCAAAAGGCTTATATACACCAACAAAAAAATGCACATATTGTGTGGCAGTTAAAAGGAGTTGGGTAAGTGATTCAGTGGATAGTAGTATATTGATACATATAAGAGAGGGAGAGAGGGGGAAGACAGAAAAGTGGAAGAAAGGGGGGGAACAGGGAAGAGACTCTGGCAATGAAGAGGAGGGAAGTAAAGGAGATTCGGGGGGGGGGGGGGGAGGGGTAAACGTGCAACGGGCCGACAAAATTGCTCTCCATCATTCACAATTTCTTTGATAATATATTAAGTTGGAACGAACCTTAATAAGTAGGTTTATGATTTGGTAGTAAGGAAGATCATGATGAAACATAAGTGACGCTCCTCCAACACGTATGGGCGAAATGAGTCACCATGTTTCTAGTCTCCCATGTTGCCCTAGGATAATTTTAATCATAAATCCATCATTCTTGACAGTAGATGGTCATGCAGTAAACTATGAACTTCATTAACGATGATGGATCACATTATTACTCACAGTTTTCTTGGGCATGTTTATTAAGAAATTTTGTTGTTTCATTATCTCATAGACTCTCTATCTCTCTCCTTCTCTCTCTGTATCTCTTCTTCTGTCTCTTCCTTTGTCTCTTCCTTTGACTTTGGAAGTAAGTTATTTATTAGCTTTCATGGGTCGACCTATCAAATTAGTTTATCTCTCTCTCTCTCTTGTATAATTCATTTATAAACTTTCATGGGTCAAACAATCAAAGTTTATATCCACTCTCTCTCTCTCTTTCTCTCTCTTTCTTTTGTATATTTCATGATGTAAATGAACTTGTACATATACTTGGCAATCAATTAATTGAAACTTTCTGTTTCTCTGTCTCTCTTTTGGATCTTCAACCTCTCCCTGCCACTCTGTATTACAATTAAACAAAGCATTTATTTATATGAAAACTGAATTAAAGACTCTTAAGAAATTCATGAATGACTTGAAGGTTTCAAGGAGAGGGAGGATAGAAATGCACTGAAATAAATGCACTGCAATATGTACCAATAATAAAAATCAATGCAGCAGTAATGGTTCATAAAATACTATAATTCAACATTTCTTGTGCTCTTTCCATGACAGACTTGAAGAATGTAACTCCCTATCGCAAAGTCGTGCGCAAGGATCGCGCTATGCTGAAGAGCCCATCTCTACAACGCAAGCTCTACTCTCTGCCTAAGACTGTGCCAGGTAAGAGGTTCCTCTCGTCCATCTTTATTTTTGATCTTCATGTGTCGTAACCTGATCATGAACATGTCCACTTTGCTAGGCCAGTCTGTGAGCCTGTTCATACTACAAAACGTACACTGATTGTTCAAGATTACAAATAGATAACATGGGCCAAACGATTATGGTAGAAAATGTAAAGGGACTGAGTAATGAGCATAGAAAGATAAGGAAATCAAGGTAAGTAGGCCTGACACCATGTGCTTAATAATAATAATAATATACCCGTACCGTACTTATAAAGCGCATATCACAATATGTCTCTATGCGCTGTAAGAAAGAGTAAGAAGGAAAAGTGGATAGAGTAACATAAGAAGAGTGAGATATGCTCAACAAACTTTCTCTCGTTAACATTGGAAAGTATTTTTGAAAAGAAATGTTTTAAGACAGTTCACTATGTGCAAATGAGAGTCATAGTTTTTATTGAAGATGATTTCCAGTAAATGCTTGTGAGGTTGTTTATATTTTAATGATTCAAACAATCAATCTACTGCAGGATAAACAATCCAGAATGAATTATAGCCATGTGTTCTCTCGACATACGAAGTCCATACTAGAGCTCAAGATTAGCTTTATAGAAATCTATATGAGAATCGTATAAAGGAACGTACTTGTACAGTTACCAACTTAATTATTCATACCCTTACCAAGTTTTGTAATTTTTTTAAGTATGTGAACAATTTATTTGTCCCGAAGTATGTTTCTTGAGAATGAGGCATTTTTCTTCACACAAATGTAAAGTAATGTCTTACCAAAGAACATAAAAAACCATTGAGAATTAATTCTGTTGTCTATCTGTGAGCAGATCACCCATCACCGGTACCTTTTAATAATTTCATTTTATTTCAGTGAATGGCTCCCCCACCGCCACCCCACGGTCACCATTAGCGAACCCACCGTCCCCCGCCCAACCGAGAAGGGGGTCTATCAAGACTCTCGCTGAACAACGCAAAAACTCTGCAGGATCGGTTAGGTCAAAGGTAGGTCAAGGGTCACATAGATTCCTGAACTCTAGGAAACTCCCTTTCTGGAAATTCTCTCAAAAATAAATATTAAAGTTAGAAATTTGATTTCATCGTGTCATACACTTTTCTCATCATAGACAAATTTAGGAACTTTAGGAAACTCACTTTGTGGAAATCCTCTTAGAAATAACGATTTAAGTTAGAAATTTGATTTTATCATGTCATACATTTTTCTCATCTTGATCAATTTAGGAACTTTAGGAAACTCCTTTTAAAGAAATTCTCATATAAACTACGATTCATGACAGAATTTGATTTCATTGTGTCCTACATTTTTCTCTTAATGATCGTTTTTCACGTTTGAGAATATGAAGATTGTAGAGCAATCAAAGAAACATATAAATCATAAAGTCATTCAGATGACAAATATGTTATAAGTGTAAAAATGGTGCAGTTTATACCACTTTCTCTTCTTAAAATTTTAATGAAATGATGAACAAATGAATAGCCTTTTTATAGCAAGTATTTTTTCAGAATTTTACTTCCTCTATGGTTATTCAACTTTCAGAATTATTTTGTAAACTTTCATTTTGTACTTGTCCTATTTTCAGAGTAAGGAATTGATTCGCACAAATTCTGGCAAGCTCAAGAATGGATCAGGTGAGCAAAATAATTTTGATATCTTAGATATTCCTAGAAGAAATGATACCCAAACATCAGGGGGCTTTGGGTAATTTGCCCCTGGAATTAATGAAAAGGCCCTTGTAAAATAGCCCCCCCCCCCCATGTTGCCTGGGGTGGGGTGCAAAATTACCATTAGATTATGTAAAGAATGTATTATTGCTCATATGTACACAATATTGTAACTTTACTTTTTTTATTGGTGCAGCAAAGCATAGTGCAGCCTACATTTCTATATATTCTAACATACAGATACATGTTAGTGAGTACACTTGGGGCCATTGAGGGCAGTATGAGCAGAAGCTTTTTCTCACCCCCAAGAACCATTCATTTACACATAAAATTGCTTCTTTAAAAAAAGATTGCTGTGGCGGTTTGCCATATCATGTGCAAATGAGCCTTTACCATTGAAAGCATATGGAGTGTTGGGTGTGGAATATTTATCACCAGCTTTGAAATTCAGATAGCCAAATATTCACAGAATTTCAAGCTACCCTTACAAAAAAGTTGTATAGAATTCTATAGAACGCTTTATAGAGTTTTATAGAACTCTATAACATTCCAGATTCTCTATAGAACTTTTAAGGATTCTCTATAGAAAGTGGTTTCCTCTATAGAATTCTATAGAATAAGTTTTCTATAGAATTAAATTTCTTTAGAAAAGTTAATTCTCTATAGAATTTTTAAGGTTGTCTATAGAAATCAGTTTCCTCTATAGAATTCTATATAATAAGTTTTCTATAGATTGAAATTTCTATAGAAAAGTTAATTCTCTATAGAATTTTTAAGGTTGTCTATAGAAATGAGTTTCCTCTATAGAATTCTATAGAATAA
>JARBES010079692.1:3870-22422 GCA_030265145.1 Strongylocentrotus pallidus | reverse complement strand
GAAAGAGAGGAATATATAGAGAGGGTGGAGGGAGGGAGAGGGAGAGAGATTTAGGGAGATTGTGGCAGAAATAGGGAGTAAGAAGTTTTACGTTTTAGTTTGGCCGATCATAACATATTTAAAAAAACATTTATGCATCCACAGCACTCGTTCATTTCGAGTTGTGAATATACCAAGTTAATAATCACATCAAATCACTTCATATAATTATTTGCCCTCCATTACGAAACCCACTTCAAAACTCGTCGATATAATTATATCTAGCGCAAATTCAATTCGTCATTGAAAAAAAAGTTATGAGAAAGTCTATTAATCAACGTCCTCAAGTAAGCCCTTCAGACCTCGGAGCCACCCTAACATGTTATCACAAGCGTTAAGGATTCTATTAATTGATCCCCATTGCCACGAAGGATGTAGTTCCTCTTTCTTATTACAGTTACAAGGGCACTGGGCCTTGACTATTCGGAGTATGTCCATATAATGTCTAGGGATAGGCATTTTCCTTCAGTGCCAGGAGAATGCATTCTCTCCTTGGAACTCATGTTTCTTTCCATCAGAGATGTTATCACGGAGATCTGGATTCGTCTCTCCAAAGGTGTTGTTGAATTCCGCACGGGTGCCCGTCTTGGTGAAGGAGTTCTGCTGGTTCAGAAGCGTCGTCTGGGGTCTTGGTCCCAAGGCGTAGCCTGGTGTCCAATCAAACCGCCAGTCACGGTTCCCTTCTGGGTTGGAATGACGTGCATCAACGACAGGATTGCTTCCCGGGTTGTGGGCTGCAGGCTCGGTGGGACCGTTCATGCTGGTACGTAACATCTGCTCATGGCTTGTCATGGGTTGTTCATGGGTCCGCAGAGGCTCTGCATTTCCACCATTAGCTACTTTGACCGTGTCTGATATCGAGACTTGCTTCGAGGCACTGTTGGTTTTGCTAGTAGGTGGCGCTGTGTCCGTGTTGCTGTTGTAGATCTGTGGTAGAGGACGGTTGGCGTCCCAGAGGTCAAACCTAGGCTGATCAGGAGTCACTATGGTCTTTATATTCTCAGGTGTGTAGCTGTAGACATAGGTGGACTGCGGAACTGGCTTCTGAACCTTTTCACCTTCCACGGTCCGAGGACGACCATTCATTAGCTGATCCTGCGTGTACTTGGGCATGACGTACGGGTTGCGCCCAGGAGTACCGGGGAACTGTGCGTCCATCTTCTCCTGCACCTTCTCTCGAATCTTGGCAGCATGCGACTCGATCTTGTATTGATCTGTAATGGCTGACGTCTTGTGATAGTCCCAAGGAGTTACATAGTCGTGTTCGTATGGGTTATCACCATCATAGTAGAAGGGTGGTTTAGATGTATAAATCTTGTGTAGACTGTCGTAGTAGACCTGCTTCTGCAGGGATGGCGTCGTGTAGT
Source organism: Strongylocentrotus pallidus (assembly GCA_030265145.1). Lineage (NCBI taxonomy): Eukaryota > Metazoa > Echinodermata > Echinoidea > Camarodonta > Strongylocentrotidae > Strongylocentrotus > Strongylocentrotus pallidus. Next base: position 21,016 of record JARBES010079692.1, on the reverse strand, counting down.
CTACTTTCCTCTTCAGTTCTTTCAAGTCGTGGTGATGCTCTTGGAGTTCAGCCTGCTTCCATCGAGCCTTGTGGGCCATGTCTTCCACCTCGGCCCGACGATTAACCGCCATATCCTGGAGGTAGGTCGACTCCTTGACCTTCTCTACAGGTTTGTAGCTGTTGTCACCGATGGGTAGAGTATTGGCTGGGTCTGCATTCTCAGCCGCCTCACGCTTCTTCTCCTCGATCTTACTGAGGTGGCCATCGGGATGCTGGGCGGACTGAAGACGTTCCCACTGCTTGGTCAAAGTGGGGTCCTGGAACTGTTCCGTTGTCTCGGTTGGCAGGTTTTTATGCTCACGAACCTGAATGAAAATAATATCAATACATTAGAATCATAACGAATATAATTTTTCGCATGTCCTATAAAGGCACTCTAACCAATAATAAACCATTTGAAAGCATTTGAGGTGTCAATTGAGGTGATGGGAATTGAAATGGGTCCGATCTCCTTCTCCCCGATCAAAAACTCCCATGGACAAATTCGTCGGCTTGATTAATGTTTAAAGATCCATTTTATTTTCTCTGCTTGTTCGACCATGTTGGGGGTATGATATGGACGACCCCAAAATCGATACTGCGTCTCTTACTTCATATCTACTATGGGCTATGTATAACAATTTTGCTCAATCGAAATTCTGAAAATTGATAAAACTTTGTTTCACATCTGAGGTTCTAAACAAATTATTTTTATGAAGATGTAAGAAGCATTGGTTGGTCGAATAATTCAGAGACATTTTTAGATTCTCACCTTGTCCATTTCAATCTCGATCTTAGGGTAGTAGGGTACATAGAGAATCCTTCCGTCCTTGACGACACACCGAACCATCTGGTTGGGTCCTATCAGACGTGAGATCCTACCTTCCATAGGGCGGGGTGGCATGAAGGTTGGGTAGCTGCGAGGATTCTGCACGGATACAAAAAATAAGATAAATATTTAGGATACACATTGCGTAAGGACTTTGTTTACAATGTTTGTTGGCTATTGCTCCATCTGTATACATGTTATTTGAAGAAAAAAACATGTTCTCTTGATCATCTATCTGTAATGTAATAACAAGATAAGAGAATAATTTGATTGGATAAGTATACAGCATTCTAAGGAAGGAAAAATGATTGTACAAAGATTAGGCCCATATGGTCTTGCAGATGCACCTCTAGACCTAAAGTAGTATCACCTGGCTGGAGGAAAGAAAGTGATTAGCGGATTATTATATTTTCGAAGGATGCTGGATGGAGAAAAGGAAAAGGATTATAGGATGAAAATTCCTTGTTGGTACGTCTCTGCTCGAACCTTGATGGTTGCTCAAATATAGCAATACTTGGATATTGCAAGCAGACTATAAAGGACGATAACAACTAGAGAAATGAACATGCATGAGCTAAGGAGAATCTAACTACATTCTGCGTATCCGGACAAACGTTATCTCTGGGTAGCCACACCGGTCATATTCCCCCGGACATCTTTCCCAACAAAATCAACCCCGGACTATTGGCCCCATAGTTCATCCCCCAGCAATGTTAACACCCGTACAGTAACCACTCAGGTAATAGTTGACTTTCTATAAAGAGGTCATCGTGTTATAGGTTTGTAATTGTCATTAAATAATAGTAATCAAAGGGTTGTCTTAAATTTGATGTAATACGACAGTGCCAATAATTTGTAAACGTCATAGTGCAATCTGAGTTGTTTCCACTGCACTCAAATACATTTTTAACTTCTAATTTTCCTCTCCTATCTCTCAACGAACAACATAAATACCTACTGGTATTTTTTGTTTGCTATGCGTCTTTGGTTCATTTTAAGCTGGTCTTGGGGCTAATTTCAACTTTAGCCTATTTTCCGAAACAAACAATAAACATCTTCACTTCTGTTTGCTTGCCTCTCGTTCGAAGAGAAATACTAAAAGCAAACACTATTTTTTTGCTAGTGCCTTTGTTAACCAGACCCCACTGTCAGATACGTTTCGGGAATTATTTATGGTTCTTGCTTACTACAGCACTGGTGCTGGCTTTCAGTGTGAGTAAAAAAATTCATTTCATGAAATGCATTGTGTGTAGTGAACCGGGAAAATGATATCAGCTGACTTTTTCTTCCTGTTTTCGTTTTTTCCATCATATCCAGCAGACTTACTGCACCACTTAAAAAACCATCTATAATGTTTTCGCGTATATCTTATTATACCAAGCATGGATATTTGTGTGTTTTTATCACTCTTAGCCATCTTTCACAAAACGAGAAATGTATTTTTATCATCTAAATTCAAATTTCTTCTTTTATGTTGTAGTCGATCTATTATTGAACACCCACTTCAGAATCGAATATTAAGCATTTACCAAGCCTTATATTCAAACAGCCATATAGTGGGCGTGGCTAGAGTGAACCACTGCTGCGGTTGCTAAGAAACTGTGCATGCCTAGTAACCAAACCAGCTATCGATTTCGGTATGGACTTCAATCGTCTGTTTGGGCGGATAATGGCTTGTAGTAATGTGAAAGTGTGACATGTTTATACAATAGAGGAGAATCGATTTCCAAAAGCAGTCAGTTTACATTTTTTTTATTGGAGGGTGATGCAGAGAAACTATACCCATGAGTATGAATTGATGTTATGGAGACGCAAATAACATCTTGTCTCTGGTGTATGAACGTTATTCGGTAGGAATATTATCTAGTCTTCTTCTATCGTGATTTTTTTTCGGCTCACTAGAATTTCTTCTTAATTTCTCTTTATCTCGACTACTCTTTCTTCAAAATAGTCTTACATACATGATATCAAGATAGTTGTTTGTATTTTTCGATAATAGTTTCTCCGGACAATGTCTGTATGTCCGTTTTGCCAATATTACTCAGCACCGACTATGGAATCAAATATCCTTTACTTTTGCATGATGCCATTAGACAATTTTCTGCAATTTTTCATTAAAAAAATGATTATTAGTTGATATCACGTTATTTATTTCCGATATTTATCTCTAGAAGACTTTTCACAAAATGTCGTCATAATGTAAAGCTCCCAGACCATTAACACATTTTCTTTTGGTTTGGTCATAATTAAAATTCATTCTCGTTCTGGTTCCTAGGACAGAAATCATATTGTATGTTGTTTAGTGTAATGTTACTGCTTAGCGCTTATGATATCTTGAAATGAGCAACAACTGATGAAAAGGAGTTTGCAGAATAAAACAAAACATTTATTTATTGCAATAAACAAATACATCAATTCAAACAACAAATAAAAGCTCGGTCTCACACAAATAGCACATTTCATAACACTTTCGAAAAAGAGACCAATACTCGCAAGTACATTTAAATCCTGAACTTTTGCCAAAGAAGCATTTAAATCATTATGAATATTAATATACTTGGAATACCGATAGTATTAAGCTTTGCTCAACAGCTAAATAGGCCTAAACAATTTATATCTTACATGTAATAGTTTTTTTTAAGTATTTTAAAATACTGCTTTTTTTTGTAGTCTTATAGTACCAAAAATTTTATAAGAATAGATGAATAATATGAAAATACTAATGAAGAATAAAGTTGTGCGTAGGAAATTCTGAAATTGTGCAATAGTTGAGGATTTTCTTTTTGGTAAAGAGGAATTTCTTAGAGAAATGCAAACGAGCAATTATGAAGAAAATTAAAGTATATAATACCCATTAACCAAAGACTATACCAGATAGCTACTAGAAAAATCCAAACATGGTAGGAAATCGAGAGTTAGTAATGAAATCAAACCACTTTTTATATCAAATCTAATTATTAACTACAATAAACTTTAAACTTGAATACCGCATCAGTTTTCTTATACTTTTACGATTGAAAGACATTGCTTAAAGTGAGATTAATAATGGTTTCACAACCATAGCAACTTACATTAAAATAATTTGTTTGAAAAATGAACTGTCACATATCAGTTATTACAAAATACATTATAATTTTTCCTTAAAATAAAAAGCATATGAATATCTTCTGGATGAATTGCTTCTGGACGGAATTCTCAAACAACTGTTTTGCATAAAATCATAACACTGAAATCTGTACAAAAATCCTTTGCTAAAGGTTCCAATACAATATGGACGGATCACTCTTGCATTCAATTAATGGCATAAAACAATACAATGGCAGCACTAATTTCTCGAAATACCCAATAACTTCTAACATTGTTCCTTTGGCAGCTGACCTTTTTGAGCCCGAGCATGAGCCTAAATCTAGCGTGGCAACTGGTGTAATGAATACGTTGTGAAAAGCACTAATTATGCTACATTATTGTAGAGCGCTTAGAGACTTCTGATAAAGTAAGTGTTAGGCGGCAATAGGCGCTATATAAGCAAGGATAAGTATTATTATGAAATAAATATTGTTTTCATCAAATTCGGGGAAGTGAATCAGCAATATTATCATATGGTCAATTATATTGTATGTGTTTGTATGATCCTGCACCATACAAGTTGTTTAAAGGTCTGCATTAATAAATCACAACGTAACGATGATTATATAATCCCTTTATTCAATATTAAATGATAAACGCTTATTTTTTTTCTCATAACAACAAACAATCTCGATCGAAGCTATTTCTTGATAAAATAAATTGCATTCATGTTATACAGAACTGCAGGCATAACATTATATGGCATGGATATATATATTTTTTAAATACAAAATTATTTGAACATTTTTTATCTTGGGGAAGGCGGAAGGTAAGCTTTATTCCAATGTGATCTCTGGACGCCGTGACGTAAAAATGGTAGACACCGTTGGACAGGCTGTGGATAAAAATGAGGGTTTAAAAGTGGATTTAGTACGTTTACATTAATATGTTTGTTATAGTTATAAATCGTTTTAACACTATCACAACAATATTAAATACAAACAAAGTAAATCAAAAAGTCACAATATCACCAAATTTTCCTGATGTCATACATTGAGAATGACATCAAGATAATTTGGATCAAGATTCGAAATCAATAAAATGCAATAAACCTGTAAGAAAGAAATGAAAAATCGAGTCACATTTAATCTTGTAACTCTCAATTCATCATGAGCACAAATAACATCATCAGTTCATTACAAAAATAAACGATAAATTTTAGTCAATATTCAATAACTATGTCATGCAGTAATATCATATAGCTCAAATATTCGGATATTATAATACTTTACATCTGACAAGGACCCGTGAATAAAAGATCATAGTCATATGAAAGTTCCCACATATTAGTAAAATACAAATAGTTATGAAATTAGATGCATGCTAAATGTTGTATTTCTTATCATCTCTTTCAAATATTTCAAAAGATCTCATTGTTTTACTAATCGTGAAGTTCTCATCATTCATATTTGGTCTTTTTCTGTCGTCTCCCGCCTTTGTATCTTTATTATATTGCTCCCTTTTCTGTTTAATTGAGTAATTCCCATTTCATTTTGAGATACCTACCAAACTATGATCCTCGATTCTCAGCCTCTTCTCCATGTCCATTTTATCCTCCAGGTTGTCCAGGTCGAGGGTGTTGGCGGGTCCGTAGCCGGCATGGGCGCGGTTATACGTGGTCGTCCACTGCGATCTCTCCACGTTGCGGAGGGCGTTGGCTGTACGTGGATTGAGGGTGTGGTCTAGCTTGCGAGGGGCGTGGTTGGGAATGACAGCCTTGGGCGGGATTGGGTAGAACTGCTGTTGACCACTGGCGGGCGTCTTCTTATTCTGTGAGGATACAGAAAGACGGTAAATCACTTTAAAAGATTGAACAGGTATTTTTTTTGGGGGGGAGGGGTTGACAAATTCATGATAATATCAAAGATTTGGCCACAATTTTATGAATAAAACAAAATCGAGAATTAAGACGTGTACTCAATTTAAGAAAACCTCTTCTATAGTTTATTTTCATTTTCAATTGTAGGAAATCAAGATGGCATTTACCTGGAAGAATATATCACCAGGCCAGGAGAGAGCTTTCTTCTGTGAATCAAGAGGAATATGTTCTGTCTCAACGCGATCACGGGCTCCTGAATAAAGAAAATAGAAACAACAATTTTAGTTTTAAAATGTTACTAAAACATACATTGATATATTTTAAACAAAATAGTGATGTCCGAAATACATGTACATTATGTGGGTTGGACTTTCTTATACCAAATCAAGATGTCAAGTGTTAACCATAATTAACAAAGTTGGTTAATTAATTTTTTTCTTCTAAAAATCTTGTCAAAGTTATTTTCAAACTCTGAACGAATGAAGAGAAGGCTGCAAATATTATTAACTGACATATATGTGTAATTTACCAAACAGTTTTCTTGTAATTAATTCAATACTTCTAATTACTGTCGGAATTGTTAAAATTTGGCACACAATCGAGCTTACTTACCCTTGCTCTTGTAGTTGATGGTGATAGGGTTAGGATTAGCAGGGATCTCCGGGTGAAGGGGTAGCTGTTGTCGGGCAGCCTCCCCTGTCTTATAATCATCGGGTGTGGATGCAAAGCTTGGAAACATGGCGAAGCGGGACATGTGTGAACTGTACGGATGCTCGGCAGGGAATGGCTGGTCTATCGAGAGCTTGCTATAATTAGACAAAGAAAACACATAGGAGAGGTTAAGTAACGATAAGAGGAATGGGGGGGGGCAATGGTGATTAATATGAAACTATTATATATGAACATGGGACTAGTAAAACAGGTAGAATATAGTCAGCTACGGACTGCTTAAAATTCTGAAATATCGGAGCATTTAATTTATGTTTTGAAAATACTACACACTTCTTTAGTACAATCATTGCTTCACATTTCTCTCTTAAATGTTAATAAGACAAGTGAAAGCCTCAGATTTAAACACAAAACATATAAACATAAGAACAGACAGCTTCTTTGACTGAATAATGAATTCGACAATCAAACAAATGGAAATAACTTTTGCGAAGAAATGTTTTTGGGGAAGTAGGAAAATAAGAAGGCGTAGTTTGAATATTTAGATACTTACGTCATATCAACTTCCGTTGGCCTTGGTAATCTGAAGAAAAAAAGAATGATATATGAATAAATTAAGAGAATTGCCATTTGTAGACCAAGAAGACACAATAACAAATTACTTTAAATAAACTTATACCAATATGTATTTAATTTGTGTGTGTAATTAAAATAATATCAAATAAACATATATTATTGTTAATAAGTTCATTGGAAAATTCAATTAATTTATTCATGCAATTCATTCAAATGAGACCGAAAATAGTAGAAGAAGAAATATATATATTAAAAAAAATATTTTCATCTTTCAATCGGCATACAGTTATCCATCTTATTTCCCTTCCTCAAGCTTGCCATTTCGTCCACTTAAATTCACTCACTGAAACTGCCGAGATGTACATTATTTTGATGTTTTAATGCTAATGAAAATTAAAATAATGAATTAGAAAAATAAAACAGTAATGAAATATACTTACAATTGATCATTTGATCTGATGTTACTCCTCTTGAGTAGTGTGAGGTCATAGTATTGGTCGATGGGGATCCCTCTACATAAACATATGAAGGAAATTAGAGATAGAAAAAAAACATATATATGCACAGATACATCCTTAGTTGCCATGGTATAACCTTATAACCACTATTTTTTGTTTGAACCAAATCTACCCTTGCCTTTTCAACCATGCAGATCGATCACATAATTATTATCTGGATGATTTGTAAAGTTGGAGACATTTGAAAGACCATGACGCAGTAATAATTATATTACAGGTGATCCTTAAACAAATTGATGATTACGACGACTATTAGTAAAGTAGATATAATTTTGTATGTTCTTGTGTTGAAAGTACATTGTTACGAGCAAATAGATTTGTACTTAGACTTAAACACATGCACCCCAATATTCATAAACAGAAACATATACATTTTTCTAGCCTTGTCAAACATAGTAAAATAGAGCGCGCCACAATACTGTTATTAACATGTTTGTACTAATGCTAAATATATTACTCATTGCGGATATAGTATCGAAAATAATATCGCTAGTGATATTCGTTTGTCTGGCAATGTGGTCAATAAGGAATCTAAAAGTTCACCACATTGACCACATTGCGAGACAAACGAATATCACTAGCGATATTATTTTCGATGTTTGTACTAGTTTAAGTAAAGGCAATATTTAGATAGTTCCAAAGGGATGGCCAAGGGAAGTCACAATTGAAATCTAATCAACAGGTCTTGTACAAATATAACTTCTCCCATTTGTAAACAAAGGCGCAAAGTCAAAAATCGGGCAAATTATAACAACCTCTAACTGTGGAGATGTGTTTCCTGCAAATTAAGTATTACTATTTCAAAGTCGAAGTATAAGTATCTTACGTGTAGTAGAGAGGGTGCAGTTTTAAAAAGGTCTTTTTCTTCCCAACCTCCTCCTGCATTTTAACTTGTTGAAAATGAGGATAAGTCCTCGGTAGGGCTGGCAGAAGTGAAGTCATGGTGACAGGTTGATCAAATAGCACACGAAAAAGAGCAAAGTCCAAGAGAAATTGGCAGAAAATCTCGCAATAAAACTTCGAAATCACGATAGAAACGGTCAATGGTAGATTACAGTGGCCATAAATCGGCCATTAGTTGCAGATCAAACTACATCAGGTCACCAATAACAACTTGAAATGACTCAAACAACACGAAGCTGTACACGACGAAGACTGTCCACGTTTATTCTGCTACCAATCTACGGGACCACTGGAAGGGTAGCACGTTGGTACCCCCTGTGTTGCACCTCCGCTCCTGACCGCACGCACAGATTTCTTTTTGTTGACGGTCCCGAAACACGGAAGCCGGTGACGCTCATGAATATCGCTAAGGAGATATGCAAAACAACCAGTCATATAATACCTCCCTGCGATCAAAAAGGGGTCATGACATCGACTGGGTTTTGTCGTGTAAAGGCTGGGTAACTCCCAAGAATGGGAAAGACTGAATAGACTGAATAGCAATCAATATAGATTTTCCTCCCAGCGAGCTTTTATCGTAGACAAAAGGCGTATTAGGGGTGTTAACTACAGAAATATTGAAACTCTGTTTACATGAAGATGCCGTACAAAATGATGACCAAGAAACTGGAAGGCCAGCTTTTAGACAGGGTAACCCGATATTGCTAGACAATAAGCTTTGAAACAAAATACGCGACAGATCAAAAAAGGAATTCCTCAAATGTCCAAGAAAGATAAAAACACTGACAAAGTAATAAGTTTCATGGCAGTTCTTTTTGTCTGTTATCCCCAAAAGATAATGACATAAAATAAACATTTGTTGGTACAAATATATAAAATATATACATACATGAAGGCCTATAAAGTTCCAGAGGCGCCCCAACACTCTATTCTTTTGAGGAATGTATTCATTGACTGAAATTTCAACTGATATAACGCTTGTATGGTGTTTTGATTAACTGACTGATATCAATAGAACTGTGTTGAACTGAGTTCAATGAATTGACCTAGAAAATTGTATATCGAATAATGAATTCACGCATAATTCGCTTTGCGGCTTGTCTCGCGTTTATGTATGCCTAGACCATACTTCGCAAAAGAGATAAGATCTTTAATTGATTAGAAGCCTAATAAATCTTACTTATAAAATGCTATGATGAAAGATTGTAAATCCTCTTTGGTATTCAGATATTGAAATGATACAAAAGGCAATATTGTTTACTGGTGGAAGCCACTTTTTTCATTTTCTTTGTAAATAAAAGGGTAGATAGATTGAGGTTCAGAATTGTGAATTCCACAACATTTAACGTTGAAGATATCGCTTAGGTAGTACAAATATTTCAAGGCCATATTTTAAAGAAAATATCTCAAACTTAAAATCGTACAATTTCTATTCCAAAATATTCGATTCTTTAAAGTAAAATTCAACTTTGTGACAGTTTAGTGCTGTATTAAGCACTGATTTTGCTATGACTGCGTCCTTCTTGTTTTTTGTTTTTTTACATGAAATGTTTTTATATCATAATTTCGTGATCTGATTATGCTTTACATTGAACATTAAAACTTTTTCCAACACTGTGAACATAGTGATTTGATATTAAATTAAAGTTTGTTTTTATGTCGGTGAACAAATGCCTCTAGCTATAGAAACTACGTCATGGTATTTCATTTCCAACAAAGTTTTGTATTGACACTAAACAATTTCAAATAATTATGATACAACCATAAAAGAAATTACGTGAATGCGTGAGTGGTAAGGTATAAGATAACCATGGCAACTAATAGGATGTCTGATATCACATGGATTAATGTTACTTACCATCCCGCATGATGTTCTGCAAAATAAACTTGTTATAATTCTTTAAAAAATTGCAACATAAATATATATGCATACTATAGCAATGTACTATAACTTGAAAATGTGTTTAAAGTAAACTAGAGCTGGGATATCGTGTACTTTTCGTGACATTCATTCACGTATATTATGTCTCAATCAATCCTTTAGAATTCTGCATTTCGGGGAGAAATTTCAACTTTTCCCTCCTTTTTTCTCAGTACTCTCATAATCATCGAATTAAGATTTGAAAAAAAATGAAGAAAGTGAATTTTGAACCATTTTCACGATCAACCCAAGGCAATCGATTGCCGAGTTCACCGTGATTCAAGTCTCATTCTTCAAATGCACCTTTTCTTCAAGACGCGGAATTCTGTTTCAAAATACAAATCGTTTTGGAGAGACTGCATTGTCCAACAAGGATCGATAAGAAGAAGAAAAAATGTATACTTTATTCAAATTACAGAATTTATATCTGAATTTGTATCTGAAGTTGTATCTGAATTTGTATCTGAATTTGTATCTAAAGGATTGACTTTGACCAAGCTAAGCAGATATATCCAGCTCTAGTTCTCACCTGGGATAGGGGTTGACTCCTGCTCCAAAATGTCGATGTCCTTTCTCTACCGCTGCGGGCGGTTCACTTTTGGGCCTGTGATCATCCGGTAGATTGATCGGTCCCGCGCCTCCATACTCACGGGCAGTACCCCAGGGGACACGGGGGCGCTTGTCGAGTTCATCTCGAAAGTGTGAATATCTATAAAGTAATAGACAAATTCAAAAATAAATAATAGAAAAATAAAAGAGATTGACACAGGCTTATCCATTTACTTACTCCCTTAGATGCGCAGCTTTTAAAATGAGAAAATGGGGTTGGGGATTTGAGAGACATTTGTCAATGTTACAAACAAAATTTCACTGACAAAACATCAAAAGAGAGTAAAGAAAATTCGCATGATCTTGTTTGTTTGGCATTGAAAACATATAACTCGAATGATATACCCCCTTCCTATAATACAGCACTTTAAAACATTCATTTTTTTCCTCTTATCCTCCAGCGAGGTTTTTATTTCTATAATTTCAATACATATTTACATTAATAACTCAATGATTGAGTGAAACATAACATAGGCTAAAAATTAAAGTATATTCAACAATTATTCCAGCTTAGTATTGTTTTCTTCGTTATAGATTCATATCTTTAAAATAAACACATTGAGAGATTGTTTGGTTTGAAATCAATACAAAATATAGAAGAGAGTATTCTTTCATGAATCTTTTATCGCTCTTTTATCTCGATATAACAGCCAAAGTAAATGTTTAATATTACCACTTACAGACTGACTAGAGCCCTCTAATTGGAGCGCAAACAAAACGAGACAAAATCAAACAGACAAGTCGTCATACGGTATTATTTACACTTTTCTAGGCGGTGTTGACTTTTGCTACACAGCAGTTACATAGGGATTACAGTTAGAATGCATTCAAGAGTTTCCTATTGTACAGTAAGACAGGTTAATATTTGCTCTACGGATTCTTCTTTACACAAGAGATAAGAGACTTTTACATGAACAGATTTCATCCTCTCAAAAGATGTGAGATGTGTATCTAACTCCTTTATTTTGCTTGAATCCACCAAAAGGATGTGATTTTTCGGATTCAAAATAATAATGGGGCTTTAGGCTTAAAATGCCCTTTGTTCCTTCAATATAATATTATATAATAATAATACACAATATTTGTAAGGAGCCAAATCTACTTGACAATCAAAATAATGCTCGGGACGCAATAATGCTCATAATAATATATGCTCATCTCAGTGTTATGATATTAAGGCCAAAACTGGCTATAAAGGCCATCAAGTGGCATGGTAAAAGGGACCATCAGCCTAAGTTAATCACATTTTTCTGTATTATGACTTGTCCAAAAAACGCACTGGAATGTATTTTGTAATTCCCTGATAAATAAATGTCACATATTAATGTTCACTGTTACAATACAGTTACATTGCAATGGCCCTTTGGACAAAAACACTGTACAGATCAACAATTACCTTCTATTCGTAGTTACAATCTTATCACTAGCATAAATTTAACATGTACCTGCTAGATAAGTGGAATAGTGGATCATAATTGGGCAGATGAAGCTCATTCATACCATAAGCTATGCATGCCCTTGAGCGCAAAACTAAACTTGCCTTTGAATTCTATGAAGTCATATAATTATGAGACTATCATCATCGGATCAATTAGTTTACTATACGATAGTAGCTCATTTTTCAAAGGGGTTGGGCCAAAAACTATTAATCGAGCATCACCGTAAATTTAGGACTGGTAATTCTGAAATGCACAGAGCGGAGAAATCTTTGGTTAGCCAAGGGTTATCTTGAGATCGTGCAAACAAAGTACCGTTTCAGGTGACATTTCCTTACATTTTCTACGACATTTAAAGTTACTCTGTCCATGAAGAAGATGAAGAAGTGGCTGATATAGACAAGTATGTCTTTTATTTAGCTTGGATGATACTACACACTAAGAAATAAAGGTACAATTCTGGTACAATGGCAGCACCCTCTACCTCTACATACGCGTAGGTGGATACAAATCTGCACCCCAATTGCACCCTTATTTCTTAGCGTGAGTATCATCCAATACCAAGCTAAATAGAAGATATACTTGTCTATAATAGCCACTTCTGGACAGGTATGCGTAAATACCACTAAGTAACCAAGTCTTTCCCTCGCCAACGGATTCTGAACTAGGTGAACGAAACGCCCTTTGGAACAAACGCCAATTTACTTGGTATCTAATTACGAAAATGATGGTCATTATCCCACACAAATTTGTTAGCAAATATCAAGTCTAGGCCGTATTGATCATTACTTAATGTCATCTCTGTATTATACAAAAGGGCTCACAATACCGGTAAATAACAGTAAAAATATGATACACTGCTTCATTCGATTATTTTGTTGACGAGTTTTCAATGCCTTATGACTATTATTCTCCTTTAAACTAACGTTTGGAATATTTTATTTTCCGAGCCGACACACTCCAAAGGGACAACTTTGACGGATAGGTTGAACATTTACATAATTAAACATTGTTCGATCACCAAGTGACGCTTTCATTACATGACAAGCCATTGATTGATTCCCGGATTGATTGATTTTATTCGCCAAGCTTCCAACATACAACAAAAGAAAAGAACAACAGATCAAAATTTAGTCAGCTATAACAGGTTAACCCACGAAAGCTCGAGAGCTTATTTCCAGTGGGTTCCCCGACATAAATGTACAAAATTAATAAGTTAAAATCGTTTTATTTACGGGCAGATAAGAAAAAAGACTTATTATAGATAATAATTATGATAATAATGATGATAATAATAATAATAACATTAAACTGATAATGATAGAAATTATAATAATTACAAGAACAATAAGAAGATAAAGAAAAGAAGAAGAAATACAGGAAGAAAAAAAAAAGAGGAGGAGAACTGGAAATCTTTGCACTTGAGTAGAGCATAAAGATCGAACCAATTTAAATATGTAATAATGTCTACTGTACTCGATGTTAGGCATAGTGCGTTAGAATGTCTTCAAGTTACATTGTCGTTTTATTTCTTCTTAGGATGCTCAAATGTTTTTACAAAAAAACATAATCATATATCCGAACACCAATTGAATTTCTGACCCGTTGAACTTAATGATATTCATTCATTATTGCATTTTTGGGATCTCTCAAACTAAAAAAAAATCTTCGTCTTGATGAAAAGACTACATTTCCGTAAAACTGTTCTTAATTTGAAAGCATTTTCTGTAGAAATAAATGGGAAGCACCACATGAACTGGGTACACCATCAATGCATCATGCTGTTATCCGATTAACAAAGTAAAGTAGGATTATCCACTCTCAGTTATACCAATAAAACCCAGATAAATGCACCGATTGCAATTGTACAACTCTATAAAAGGTTTCATTTCATCATTCTCACCCAAGATTCAAGAACAGCCGAAACATATCAAAGACTTTACGTTAAGACGTTTATTCTACTCGGAGATGTCTCCTCCCTCTGTAGTTGTTTAGTGTTGGTGTTTGGTGTTGTGATGGGCTAAAATCGAATCGCGTGTCTATATAAGGCCTACTTTCTCATTCATATTCGTTGCTGATTGTACCTTACACTCATTTAACTCAAGAATGTTATCCATGATCTATATACTTTCATTTTATAACTTAATTTCCTAACACAATATTTCATATTCAACCATTTTCCATTCTCTCTGCTATCTATTTCCTTCTTCTTCGTCAGTCACGTATCAATGGTCTCAGGAGGGGCAAAGTGCCTGGGCTTTCTCAGTGCAACTTGCCCCTCTTTCAAATTCGCTATAGTTTTTTTTCGTCGTTGTGAGTGATGGATATCTAATCTAAAAATTATTTCCGATTAATATTCTCAATTGCTGCTTTTTCAAACCCCTACACCTCATCGTTCATTGCCTCTATTCAGAGACCCTGACTCAAGTCTGCCATGAGATGCCCAAACCATTTCCCCCTTCTTTTTCTTATTAAAATACTTTTTACTGAGAAAATACTTCACAATTCGCCTTTCCATTCTTTCTCTCTCTCTCTCTCTCTTTTTTTTACGTAATCGTTGTTCCGTTTCTTTTTCATGAGAGATACGCATCTCAAGAAATAATTTCCGATCAATAATTTCATTTGCTGGGGTCTTTTTCCTACCTTAATCGTTAATGTTTCAATTCAAAGACGCTGACCACAGTCTAAAATGCAATGCCAAAACTCTCTTTTATTTTGTATTTTGTTAATTCTTCTTCTAAGAAAATACTTCATAGTTAATTATGTTCCATTCTCTCTGCTTTCTTTCTCTGGGTTCTTCTTGGTTGTTGTTTAGTTGTTATGCGAAATCTAACAAAATCAGTTCCAATCAATATTCTCATTTGCTCTCGTCCGTTTCCTACCCCTAAACCTCATCGTCCATTGTCTTAATTCAGAGACGCTGACCACATACTACCCTGAAATGCCAAGCTCTGACCAATGGTCAACCAATGATGTTTAAGACATCAATCAGCCATCTCGAAAAACACCCTTTATCTCGTTACCATGTCACCGACTTCGCATCTATTCTTTCATTGGGAAGACACAGTTTCGTAATAATAGATCTTTATGATGTTTGCGTCTTGTCATAAATCGCTCCACCGGTTAACCAAAGAACCTATTGATTACTTTGCGACTGATTTTGGCACTTTGCATCTAAAGTCACATGGGCCTGTGTAAATTGAAGGAAGAATAAGACCTGTTGTAGTGTAATGAGCCATGTGTAATCTTTAACAAAATGTCACGCTATATAAAGTACATAAATTGATATTTTTTTAGGCGGTATGTTAATATGTAAATTCAGAATCGGATGATTATAAGTTACTTTATACCTGACAATGTAACAATTGAATACATTCATCAATGAGCTAAGGTCAGGAGTAAGATATGTATGTGCACCGTAAGACACAATTTTTGTGCAATAAACAGATTTTGTTTAAATAATTATCATAAGGACGAGATTATAGAAATTAAATATTAAACTCAACTCATAGGGGCATATAGGAGCAACAGCTACCTTCTTATTTCAACGGTTTTCAATCGGTACATACAACTTTTTTCTATTACTTTCATGTTAATATGTTATGTTTATAACTTTCCATGTCTTGCAAATAAGTCTTTAATTTGGACTCGAACACGGTTTATCAAATTATATGTTAACTTCATCACCATCGCCATACAGTGTCAACTGCTTCTAATATTTTGGTTTTTGTGTTTAATGATTGTTTTACGTGACTGCTAAGAAAGTATATGCTTGTAAGTAAGTAACCAGGGGACTGGCGGCTTTAAGTCCTCTCCGAGGGACTTGGTAATGAGGAGTAATGCCTTAGTGCGCGAGTGCATTGACTTGGTTTCGAACCCCGGGACTTCACGGATACGAGACCCGCACTGCTCGACTGCTGAGCCATCGCGACTCCTACAATTTTGAATTATGTTAACTTCGCGCGTCGAACAGAACAACCATATAGAATATACGTAATATGATTTGTTACAGTGTATTCTTAATTTATAGACCATTAACAATAATTTACCAACATCTGGTAATAAATTATCTTATGGTAGAAACCTGATCTAACCTATTAGCGCTTTACCTTGCATCCAGTGGAAAGGGCTCTACATAATTTATAACCGTTACCTGGTTACTATCTTAATTGCTTTGTATCAACCATACATAAAGACCCGGATGAGCTCAATTCTGAACAAGCATTATAATTATTTTGCAGGGTTACCAACTGAATAGACTAACCGATACTTTTTTTCAATTCAGCTTTAACAATGACCTTATCCATCCACGGTGTTTTTAATCCCTTCCCAATTTTGAAGTACCTTGCACCGAGTACCGTTTTCTGACAGACGGATGATACAAATTCAAAGGCATTAGGCAACAACCACATTCGTCACCTTTTATATCCGTTGCCTGTTTTGTCTGTATACCTTTCCATCAAGCATACCACCTTATATTTGATCAGAAATAAAAAGCTCTTTTAGTATGAATCTACCGGGAGGGGTATATTTCTACGAACAGATGTATGAGTTATATCGCAATCTTAACTTCAACAAACTTTTTCAATACAGGCAAATGCTCATTGTGAAATACCCAGTAATACGTTATTACGTGTCTTTTCAACGAATCCTACGTGGCGAGCAGCTGAAAAAAAGGGTGTATCTGATTGCAAACAGGTGCAACAGTGAGCGTGGGGGG
>JARBES010079568.1:0-10482 GCA_030265145.1 Strongylocentrotus pallidus | reverse complement strand
CCAGTTCTTAAGGTTTATGAATGTTATCTGTGAAACGGATCGTGATGAATCTTAAATGTTGTACAAGCATTGCAATAGCTTTATAACCTTTAATTACCGTATAAAGACGCAGTTGGTTGCTATGCACAACTCTCAACAGAACGAAATTAATCAGTAGAGATCGATAATTCCAAAAGAAACACATAGAATGGACACAACTTTAAGTTAATTTCAGGATTCTTAACCAGTAATACCGATCTGTGAATTTTAGATGTTGTGTAAGACCTTGTTCTTAATGTAGATCAATGGTACTTGTGAAAAGTGCATCAGTTCAATAGTCAGTCCTAAGAGAATAATCGAGTGCCCTATAAAATCAGAATGAGACATTTCGGGCATATCTTGACATGCTGCGGGGCTTGTTAGAATACTATGAAAAAAAACTGTTTCATACCATCCCAACACATGCAAATCTGGTTCTTATGTTTGGCAAGAATAAAGGAAGAACAAGAAATAAGGAACAAGGTTAGACGGACGAACTTAAACAAAAACTTAATTTAATTTAGAATTGAGTAAAAATGTATATCCATGTATTTTTATGTATTTTATATTACAAGCTGAAACAAAATAGAATTTGCGGTTTGCTTATTATTGGTGTAGAACGAATATAGAATATAAATTACTTGTTATTATTTCACTATAATTTGTACGCAAAAAAAAAATGTGCCAATACTGCGGAAGAGATGGCAGAAGAAAATGACTTTCTTGCGGTTTGATGGATGCGGTAGAGAATAATGAAAATCAAGAAAATGTTTGTAAATAGAAAATAAAAAGCAAAGTAAATACGTGAACAAATATAATCAAGAGAAAATGGGGATGTAGAGGTACCAAATGAATAGTAAATAGACGATAGGTTAATGAAGGAGAGCGAAAATACAGTCCAGAGTAGGGTAGGCTACTCATGAAAACCTATAGGTAAATAGACTTTCCGCAAATCCACTCCATTTTTGTACTCAAACAAACACAAAATGGATGATATTATGAATTGGTGATATAAAATAAATAAGCTTAATAATTACAAGCAATAGAAGGAGGGAGAGAGAGAGCGCGCAGAGAAAGAGCGAGAGACAGGGGGAAATAACGAAAAGCAGATAAATTAAGAGAAACACAGCAAAATCCAGAGAGTGAGAGAGACAGAGGGAGAGACAGAGAGAGACAGAAAAACACACAGGCTGACAGAGAAAGTGGAGGGTGAAAGAATAAACAAATTAAAGTGAAAATGGTCCTAGATGGTTCTTTTGTTGTTAGAATGAAAAAAATTATTGGAGAGGGAGAGAGAACAAAATGCAAATAAAAATTGCGTGTGTTTCTAGACCATTTGCCATCATAAAAGCAAATAGGGAGAAATAGCATTTCAAGTTTTTCATTAGTATTTTCTCTATTTAACTTGTGTTAACAAGAATATCCACACTCGTATGTACACAATTTCTTGTCTTATATAAGAGAGAAAAAATATTTTTGGAGTAAGAAATCTGTTATTTTAATATGTTTTCTTTCATCCAACATAGCTTTTACATCTGTAAATTCATGTACATGACTAGGCATCTTCATCTATCCATTATAACACTACGAGACAGACAATGTAGGAACAAAAACATATATTTTCATTTTAAGATTGTTTTATTCTCGTATGAAGTCAATGTTTTATTTGTTGGATGTCTCACTCGAAAAATGTAATTTTAAGCAGTTTTCATATTGGTATCGTCGAGGTTCATTAGAATTAACTGCAGCTTGGGAGACAGATAGCAAGATTGGTGTTTCATCTTTATTATCGTCATCCCACGCATCAAACCTTTGACAGATCTAGAATACTATACAATGAATCTAAATTTAACTTGACGAAACCAGGAGTCATGGCACCACCTTTAAACTCGCAATCCTTTGTCTTACATGTGCACTTAGTACATAATCCTTGAAAGGAAAATAATGATTGTTTTAAAGGTAAAGAGAATACTCTCTTCAAACCAGAGAAAATAGTTGTTACTTTAATAAGTATAGGTGGTATGTACTCATTTGAAGTTTATCATGAAGTACTGTTGTACGTGTCATTGTGTAAAATTTGAATATTTTACTAAACCGGTCTATTGAAGAAAAAAACAACTTACTTTTGAGACGTACTATTTGAAAGACTTCTCACGACTAAACTGGTTAAATGGACATATACAATACTGAGTATATTCATGTATTATAGTTGAATGGTCCAAAAGTACTAGAATAAGTGAGAATAGCTGAGAATAATATCCATGTCAAAAAGTTTTTTAACAAATTGACGCGTTTTTAAACCTGTTTTAAAGCTTACGCACGGGAAAATGCGTGGCAAAAGAAAGAAAAAAGTTTAAAATTTACCTTCAGAATAGCTTAATAGCATATTCAAATTTATATTTATCTTATTTCATTTCCAGGAATATCAAGAAGTATAACAATAACAACGAACACGAGAAAACGAAGTACAGAGATAACAAAAGAAAAGAAACCATGAACTAATGCTTGTATATTACCAAAATAAATAAAGTGCTGATGGTATAATACATAAATAGATATAATTACATAAGTTATACATAATTTGATATCTAGAAGACGCAAAAGACGAATCATGAGATCATAAATGTAAAACAATATGTTGCGCAGGCCGTAATTGGTAACCGTTTTTAAAGATAAAAGTGAATTCTGGTCATCCGATTGCATTGTGAAAGAAAAGGTGTGGAATGGATCAGAAAAAGTTAATCATGAATCATGTAAGTATTAAATAATTATGAATATTGTATATTCATAATTATTTATTGTTATATAAATAATTAAAAAAAAAAAAAATCATATTTTTGTTGATTTAACTGAAAAAATAACTCTATAGTAGTGCATCCACACAAAAAAACATACTACTATCAAAATAACATGGATGCTGGTGTGAGTAAATATTATTCTTAGGGGTGAAATGGGAAATTTATTTTATCAATATAAAGACAAAAATTAATGGATAATGATGCAATGACGTCACAGACTCATGAGTGCAGGGTCTGTTGCCAGTTTGTCTTGTGATTTTCAAAGTTGATTATGTCATTAAAAATTCATAATTTTCTTATAAGTTATCAAATTTTGCTCAAACTTTTTTTGATTGGTTTGTCTTATTTTTTTGGAGTAGACTTGGCCTTTAATTCCATAGGATCATCATTACACCATTTCACAAGTGCATTGCGATCAGATCGGAGTTTTTCCACATCACTCGCTTTGCTTATCGTGTGATACAAAACTGTATCATCTGCATATTGAGATAATGCCGAGAGAGGGGAAATAATATTTGGTAAATCAGTAGTAAAGATATGCAACAGGGTCAATCACTTAAGTCGATTCGTCAACTAATGGTCGATAACTAATGGTCGTTAATTTCCCGCTTAAAACCAATTTCAAGCCCTATCGTTTGGAGGGAAGTTCTAAATTACTATTGTCTTTCAAATGCTGTTGGAATTAGACCTTTCCATTTTTGGGGCCTGCAAATGGGACATAGTACTTTTTAGGGATGTCAAACAGGCAAAACAAAAATTCTATTAATAGAGGCTGAAAAATGAATTAATTATTATACAACAGTGATGTGATCAAGTTTGCCAAGCGGTCTTCATTATTTGATTGTTTGCATCACTGTATGAGAAACAGATACGGGCGAAATGCCGCTGAACGGCTTCAAGAGCGTTAATGTGAATCTTTTGATCTGGAAGCCAAACCATATAATACCGTATTATCGAAATATTTAACTCCATAGGATCATCATTAAACTATTTGACAAGTGCATTGCAGATAGGAGTTTTTTGTTACGTCAATCGCTTTGCTTATCGTGCGATACAAAACTGTATCATCTGCATATCAAGATAATGCTGAGAGAGGGGAAATAATATTTGGTAAATCAGTAGTAAAGAAATGAAACAGGGTCGGGCCAATAACACTCCCTTGAGCCACACCTGAGGTTACTGGACACCAATCGGACTTGGCCCCTTAAAAAGGGACACATTGCTCACGATCTGTAATAAATGAACTAATCAATTTTAACATTTTTCCACATATACCAAATGAGTGTTACTTCTTAACAGTGAATGGTTAACCTTGTCAAACGCAGAATCTAAAAATATTGCATCAATACGGGGAGATGAAGTTCGATCCTAAACTGTTGCCCATTTGAAATGTAGCACCAAAGCTAGTGTGTTGCATGAGCATTCGGGAACAACATAATCCATGCTAGCTGTCAGGAATTATTTTGTTTTTAAGGGAAAATTCAAGTAATCGTTTAACCATGAGTGTTTCCAAAAAATTAAGGTTAATGAAATAGGCCTACAGTTTGCGATCGAACTTCGTTCTCCACATTTGTACAGAGGAATAACATCAGCCAGTTTTCATTCACGAGGGACAGTCCCGGACTGTATATTGATATTCAAAAATCTAGTAAGAACTGGGACAATTACTTTACCTGCCAATTCTAACATGGCAGGAGAAATTCTGTCTGGTACAGGTGGTTTTGATACTCTAAGATTTGCAATCGCTAACAGAACATATGAGGTGTGAATCTTAATGTCTGTTAGCGGGTTGATCTGATGATCATAGAACAGTTAATTATAAATTCATTTGGACGGGTAAATGGCTCTACCGATTTGGAGAAGTTATTAAAAAGTCCTTCATAAAACTTTAAGCTATTTCGGAAGAAGTATGAAATGATGTACCATAATGAGTAAAGCTACATGTGTTAGAATGTTAATGAAAATAATAATTGTATGAGTTTCTTGTAATACGTTTTACTTCTCTCGAGATCTCCCGATACCTTGACCACGTTTCTTCTTTTCTCTTTATGTCTATATCACTATCTGCTTTATTTGATTTCCTGTAAGCTCTTCTCTTTCGTTTGGCAATTCTAGCTATTTCCTGAGTTATCCATACCCGACCATTAGAGTGTGCCATGCATGGGGACAACATCTTTGATCGATGCCTGCAACACAAGTGTGAAGTATGTGTTGTCAACGTTCCCTTCATCAACTATTGGATTCCATGGAACACATTCAATCGTTTGTTGAAGGTTCAGGCTATTCGCTTTGACTTTGTGAATTGATGTTTACCTTGGAAGTATTCGACTACGGTCAAATACAAAGTGAATTGAGTTATGATGACTGTTCGCAATTCCTGAACTGCTTTGAGGGTTTAAAATAAAGTCTAAATTATCACAAAATACTAGGTATTGTCTGTTGTCTAGTAAGAAATGAAACAGATGTGTCATTCCCATGGATGATGTGAGGGCAATGATGTCTCTAGTATTCTTATTGAGAGATGATGATGACAAGGATTCATGATCGCAGATTGAAAGTTGAATATTGAAACTACCGCATAAAATAATGGCTTAGGAAGGAGATTATGTGGGGTTGTAAGATTAAGGAATTATTTCGTGCATCACGAAAGGTAGTATTAGATAGTAGACGATGGGGACAACTTGCATATCTGCTTTGCATGAAAAATGTACGTTGTGATTGCGGTCTTTGCGAAAGATTCGATAGTGTTGTATGTCAAAAATGTCACCATCATGTTTCAGTGGCAAACAGTAACTCGGAAGTAACTCCAAAGAGAGCGGGCATTTTTAGTAACAGACAATTGAGTTTGTGACGTAACGAATTCGAAGGTTCAGGTCCCGGTTACGCTCCACGTAACCACGTTTAGTGGAGTATTTGATGTTAATTGTGAGGTTGAAATATCATTGAGTCGAAGATATATGTTTTTTTAATTTTTTACCATTTTTACAATTTTTAGCGAAATTCGCGCGCTTGCATTTCGAGTTTGTACGTGCACCTATTAGCATTGAATGGTCAAAAGGGTCTAGCAATAAGTTAAAATCGACCAAGAATAGGATCAGGAACCTAAATTATGTGGAAACCCCCGAGTTGTTTAGCTTTAATAAGGCCGATGCACGGACAAACACGAGCGCACGAACAAACAAATTGTCAAAATAATCTTTAAAATGAGATGATTTTAACCTTTTTTTGATTAATTATGCGCGATATCGTTTGATATGTTGATATGCTCCGCAATAAATTGACGTGTCATGATATGAGATATCAAATTATTATTCCATTTGATTACAGAGATATAAAGAGATTTGCGAAATTTACAAAATGGCGCCTAGATGACGTCACTTTATGCGAATGATATTGACAAGTTTTGTGTGTCCAGTCCTCAATTGGGTCTACCATTGTGATAACTTTGAAGGAAAAAGCAGTTGCCATTCGTTTGATATCTGTCCTACAAGAAATGTACAGAATGAAAAAACTAAATCTGCCGAAAATAAGAGGAGATATTTACAATAGCATATAGCACTTAAGAATGAGATACGTTGAATTACGATAAAACGAAAAGAGGCTTAAAATCAATTATTGTCAACCAGTAAATAGTCAAAGAATTGTTGATATATTTTCGAAAACGTAGAACAAAAGCAGACTTTCTAGGAAGCTTTAATTGTAGACAGTGGTTGTCTATTCCTTTACCGTTATTGTCGATAGATTAAATGAAACGAGAGTTGTTATGTTTGTTTTTCAGATAGCCAAGAATAGAATAGTGCGAAACTTCAATTAAATCACAATTTTTGAGAGCGGCTAACATCCATGGTTAATGTAAATGATAATGGTTAAGAAACTTGATTAAAATGAAATGACATTAGTACAATTTATGTTATCAATTTGGTAGGATTGAAAGGTATATTGCGATTTTATTCTTGGATTGTTTTTATTGATGATTTTGAACAAACATTTCTGAATCTTTAAATTACTTACTACTTCTCTAGGCTTTTTATAGAAGCTGAGAAATATGTTTTCGAGCGTGAAAATTGATGAATTGCGCTGACGAAAAACGACATGTCAGTATGGAAATATCAAACGGTCCCATCTCAATTTGTCAATAATTGGCAGTTTGAATTATTTCATTTTTCATCTCCTCCACCATAAGTGTCCTCCTGTCAGTCATCATTCTGATGTTCTACCATGCACAGTCCTTCAGCAGATTTTATCCCTAGAATTTAATTATTTTGCAATTCTCGAGATTGAAGTACTCCTGGCTCGCGTGCGGACTTTCCACCAACATCTATCTACTCAGAAGGTTCCTGAAATATAGTTATGACCTTTTTGTTTTCTCGTCGATATTTACTAAATCTTGCGACTGGCTATTTTCAGCTGCATCTTCTCGTGACATGGGCTCTTCTGTAGCCGGATGAATGAAGTGATGTATCGATTTATAGGTCCTGAGAGAGTTGATACGGGTGTTATGAGTAGGGACAGTAAATACTACAGGGTCGGCACAGAGCGACACAATCAGAAGGAATGGGGGATTTGCATTTACAGTAAGGGATTAGATGGGTACTTATACCAAGGGTCTAGCTCTGTCAAGTGTAATCTCAAATGTAGACCCCGAGTGTCATCTCAAGATTGGACTAGAAAAGGAAATGGGAGGAAACTTGCCATCATCAACTTGAAGTATCATCAGCCTTATGGTGGCAGAATTCTCACTCAGTGAGGTATCGTTCTTTGCCATGGTTCCTTAACAGTAACTTTTTTTAATGTAACAAAATTAAATGTAAGAACTCGCAAATAAACAGGAACATATTTACATCCAATTATCTGTTTTGATGAAGAGTAACCACGATATCAACTGAATCATGATCATTTCAAGATGACAATGATTTGGTATGAAACAGTATTGCTGTCTTCGTCATTAACAAAAAAATCAATTATGAAATGTTTATTGATTCAGCTGGCCCATCGAAATCTCTCCTTACATTCGTTCAATTGTTCGAACATCTTTTCATATATATTATAATGCAATCGATGAACCGATTTGAAAATTTGATCTGGAAACGTTTCCAGAATCCTTATCTTTTACCCCCAAAAAAATCATATCTAGAAACATCTGAATAAATCCTTAATATCTAATTACTACAAACCAAGACACTATTACTAGGGCGTCTACTTTTCTTGAATTTATTTCCTTTGAAATAATAATTTATCATTTAGAATCACGAAAGTAAATAAGTTCTACCTATTGTTTAAGTTTGATAGTTTGTCTACTTTAGAATCACAAAACAAGGAAATCTGGATCATTTTACCCATGATAAAGGTAAACCTTCTGTTTTGATAAATTGTCAACAAATTAATATTATGATATGTATTTTTTAGAATACCATCTGGAGCATTTATACACAAGTCAAGTATTATTTGCATTCCATGAACATGTTCACCGATATTTGGTTTTACCTGTCAATTCTTAAAAGTATACCTTCCCAGTTTCTACCTTTTTGTTTCGAGGAAACGAAAATGATAATTATAGTCATTCATATCAAAATACATATATAACAACTGCGCTATACTAAGTGCAAAATACTTTGTATAAATCATTATTTTGTACATGATTAAAACTTATCAGTATAACTGACTTGTTGGAAGCGACAAGAAAAAACTCCAAAGTTAGATTCAATGCCTTGAGATATCGGAACTGCTTTAAGCTCAAACCACGATTCCCCTGAGGTACGTGCTCCAACTGATATCAAATATGTTTATCTTTTAAGGGCAAGCAACATGTTATCATAACATATATTTTTACTTGAATGTTCCTTCTTACGATTATAACATTGATATAATACAAGTTATGAAGACTCATTTTTTAATAATGAACATGAGAACGACTTCACATTTTACCCAAGCTAGTTATTTCATACAAATACATGACGAAGCAAAGTGCAAGGTGAAAGAAGATTGCGTTAACTTGATCAGTTTAAAAAAAAATCATATAAAGATTATATTATAAGTATTAATTCATCTTTACTACAAAATATGTTCTCTCATCAAAAACCCATACCTGAAGTGGTACTTCATTCTACTTGTATTATTTATTCTTCTTTGTATTATTAGTATTGCTTATGTTTGGCGTCACTGTGCCTGAGAGGGAAACCACTGGAGGCGTAACCCACGGTTATTTCCTCGCGGTGTGAATGATTGGGATATGCACTTCACCCAGACTTCGCCATACACTCATTCGAAAACTACGGTGTGTATTTAGTGAGCAAAGGTGGTAACTCTCCTCTACATGAGGCCTCCATTTAACATCCTATCCTAGAGACGGATCACTTACCACTTTAACCGAATATCCTGCGTCTATAAACAAGGGAGGGACGCGGTAATACACAACGCAGGCTCCATAAAAGCATGTTATATTGTTTAATAGAAACATTCTGACAAAGCAACCACTCATTCTTCACAATAGCATTGATATATTCGGTGTATGCGAAACTAAGATAGCCATTGTCCATTACGAATTTTCAGTTGCAATCTATCCAACTTTATTCTGATATTTTGCATCAGTTTTTATGTATAGAATGCAAGTTATAGGACTCAATTCAATCGCTACTCTTTTAATGCGTTTAGTTTAAGACCTTACGCCAGAAGACCGCATTTTTATCGAAGCAATACACCAGCCCAGTCAGACGTCCAACATTCATATCGAATTGGCCTTTGACAGAATGTTTCTTGTAATTAAATAATGAGTAATATCACATTTGATTTAAGACTTTAATGCAGACAAAAAAAAACTTACCAAATGTGGTATGTGAGACAAGGACGACCAAAAAGATCGAGAGAAAAATGTATCTGAAATCCGGTGACATTTTGTCCTCTTTTCTCCGCTTTCTCTCTCTGTGTCTTACAAAGGGTCACCCAGAGTGTTCAAACACTTTTCTCGAGGTTTCGGTCTTTCCTCTGCTGTTGGATTCGACTTCAAATTGCTGAGCTTTTTGTTCCTGTGCCAATCAAGAGAAGAATAAAAATGTGAGAACTGCGTAAACTGATGTGCGTCGCGAACTGATGCTACTCCGTCTTACAACCCGCTCACTTGTAATGTCGGATTCCATCTAATAGCTGGTTTTTAACTCCTCCACTGTCTCGTATGCTCGACTCTAATTGGTTGATACTTGTAAGGAAGTATGACGGTGGTGTGACGTCAGTTCGAATTCTTCCTATTACTCTCTCTCTCCTCCTCTCTCTCTTCTCGTAAAAGATGGATAATTCCCGCTATATACCGATATGCGATGATCATGATGTACATGATTATGTTCATACATATTACACAAGGCTTTTATTTCATGTGACATAAAATTTGGAAGATTGTTAGCTAATATTTGTCCGTTAAATACACACTTGTTTTGAATATATTGTGCAAATCAAATAAAAGATGCGCTCCGTAAAAGGGAATTTGAATGTAAATTTATTTGTTTGGGTTGGTTTTGTCACCAATTTGAAAATTTGAAATTTCTTGTAAAACGTCCCTTTCTGTCTTCATATAACAATGAATAACGAATAACGCTAATCAAACGAATTTTCATATTATTTGAATTTTGACAGATTTCTTTAAGTTAGATGGCGATAACATAGGGTCTGATTCGTT
>JARBES010079194.1:0-10484 GCA_030265145.1 Strongylocentrotus pallidus | reverse complement strand
CCTGTCCCGTATTTCCATACATTTAGCATGCCCTTGCTGTCTGCTGACAAGATGAGAGTGTCTGCCTGCTGCTTTGCTACTTTTACAATCTCTACAGAACCTTTATGCCCTTAAACAGGAGACGAAACATAAACATTTATCGCATTAAACTACAATAACTGTACTTTTCTGTTAACGTAACAGGAAATTACAGTTATTTTCAAATGTGGAAATCAGTTAATTATCTTCGGTTTCGATAGCTCCTATTGATACAGGATATAGCGGGATATTCAAATATGATATGGAAAGATGTAATTTAATTAATAAACTCGATTCTAATTATGTTTTACTCACGTAAACATATGATATTGACAAAATAAAGCTTTTTGTTCACCTTAGTCTTGTTCAGTTGTTCAGTAGTGGAAGAATTGTTCATACAAGAATAGAGGTCACTTCCATATGGTCTACCGGTTTGAACATATACCTCCTTCGATCTTGATTTCGAACAGTTAAAAGCAGAACGAAGCAAAGACTCTCATTAGATTGTAAGAAAGTTACCTTCCGAAGTGGCCCCCCCCCTTTTTTTTTGGGGGGGGGGGGGGTCATAAGTGCCTTTCTTCATCTTTGGTGAGTGCCCTATCAGGTGCGAGAAGTACCCCATTTTTACTTCTGATATTTTTCCTTTTACTGTTAGATGTGCTCTTTTTCTTTTCTAATAAGTGTCCCTTTGAATATTTGCCTCCTTTTTCTTTCACCATTAAATGTGCTTCTAATTTTAAGCGACTACGAGCAACCTTTTTTTTTAATTTCACCCAAAGCTCACTCGCATATGAAATTGATATAATCATGTTTCTTATCAAAAATATTTTTTAGTCTTTCATGAATACATTGTAATTAAAACCCTATCAGAATTGTTCATTACTCTTTATAAGATGTCATATTTCGCACTGCGACATCACAAATCTTAAACTTTTTGCTTTTCGCTCGCTCGCAGATGAAAAATCAGACCATCACACCCAACTGCAAAGTATGATACTTAAGCAGTATCTTGGACCATGAAAAGGAAAAAAAGAAACATTGAAATCATCCCTAATACTGTAATCACAATGTAGGGGTATATATCAATGTATAAATTTTTTATATTTTTGCTTTGACATTTCCCCTTGTAGGTGCCCCTTTTCCCATAAAGTACCCTTTTTTTTATTGGTGCCCCACCCCCTTTGAAAGACGTTCTACCGCCCCTGATCCGTGTACACAAATTTCCAACTGTCTACAGGATTCAACTCTAAAATCAGAAGATTTTGTTATCAGGTAATAGAAAGTATTATCCTTCCGAAATTATCGTATGAACATGATGGAGAGATACCTGCCACTCGATTCATTCAATATTTTTCACGGCGTGCACGGTTCCAATAAGCTTGTAGATCGCCCTCTGAAAGAAGAATCGTTAAGACTTTTATTTGAAAGTCACATGAAGTTCATATGGAGCGAGTGTACATTTGTTCCTGATTATATAGATTTCATTATTTTGACAAGCATACTAACTGTAGGTCGTTTCAGTTTCTATGAAGAAAATCAGTAAAATACGGAAGTGCTGGAAATATAAATGTATCTCTGGGGTGGTGGAGCATGTAAAAGGGCGGGAGCACCAGCATAAAGGACACTTCGAGAAAAAAATAGGGGAAACACCTACAAAGTGTGAACACAAAGCAGGAAAAACTACGTTTTGAGACATTGAAACCCCCTCATTCTAGTTAATACGTTATCAAGGATCATCTTCGTCATTGTTTCTATCTTTACAAGAATCTGGATGTAGGTACTGCTTCCCCATCATACATTGTCGTTATGTTTAATGTGATTACGATTCATTAGCAAATCGGTTAACCCTCTGGCTTGCTTTCCAGTCGTCAAGAGCAACTTTTGTAAAAAGAGTATGCATACAATTTGTTAACAAGTCCATTGAAAAGTAAGATCATTCGCACCCCAAGACTATTCCTGAACAAAACTCTGGGCCCAAAATGCTGTAACAATCTTTTTTCACAGCTAATTGACAAATGCAAGAATTTCAATAGCTTTACACTATTATCAGATATTCTACTTTGTCACTGATAAGAACTTTTTTTGTGTATAGAACAGGGACTGAATGGAAACCTGCTGTTATCCACGTTCATAAAATTGTATTTACATAGTGCAACGGTGCCTATCAATTGTCATATTCTTTTCATCTCGCTTGCCTTTTTTTTCTTCATGCCCGCATAATGCGAGTTGTATTTGAAACTGTGCATGCATATCACTCCCAAATGCGCAGTAGTTTAAAGTTGGAATATACGCAATCTTGATTGCGTCTGAAGGGGACTGAAGCACAAATTAGTAGTAGATATTGATGAATTAATCTTCTTCCGACAAAGTTTTCATTATCAAAGGAATCTCTACGTTGTCAACGTTCTTTTGGAATGTATCTTACGAAGGTTAGAATAGCGACTGGCGTCTAGCTTGGGTGAGTTGGTATTGTGTGTCGCTTTGGTGAAAAATGTGGGATTTTAAACACGGAAGTGAGATAAAAATATAAAAGAGAAGAAACGAGTGTAAACTTTGTGGGTAGAAAATGAATTTTGGGGTGTATTTATAAAATTGTGAGAAGTGTTACAGGCAAACAGGGGGAGAAAAATAGGTGATGTAATTATAAATAGTTTCGCGGGGTTTCATCAGAGTTGGCGTGCCGGTAATCTTCCCAGCATTTGATTTAATTAGCTCCTACATAATTTAAAAAAAATCCCGATGGGAAACTATGTGGAATATGATTATTGACTTCAATGACTGATCAGTTATTTATGTTGGATGCATTTTTAGTGCAAGGGTATTCATGGTATTCATTCCTGAAATGATTTTGAAAGGTGGATTGATGCTGAGAAACCTGATCAGCATCACCCGAGTATCATCGGCTGTGCAGGTAAAAAAGTAAATCTTCATTTTCATTGATACAGAATATATTGCTTTTATGCGATAGTTTCGAGCAAAATATGTATGGTCAAGGCTGCTCTGTATTCATCGACGCCCCTGTTCAATCAAACTATGGAACACATTTGTCTGTTTAAAGAACCAATTCACCATGCAGATCACTGTATACAATACCACTAATGTATAATTATGTATCATTATCACTTCGAAATAAAGTTGCGTTGTACCATGATATAATCCGTAAATATTTTCTTATGTCGTGTTTATTTCCACATAATTATGTAGACATGTCTAATTTCTTCATCTTGATAAGCTGTAATTGAAGGGAATTTTTTTTTTAAATTCACTCCAGTTTGATAGTATACATGTAAGTAAAATCAAAACAGGTGCAAATGCACAATCAAACATTATAGAAAAATTACTATAGGCACTCATAATACAGAAATAGGGGGAGATACAATATACATCTCCCACCACAGTCTTCCTATATTATAATTCTACAAATGATTTTAAACCTGTATTGCCTATCCTACACATTAATTGTACACAAGTCATGGAGGTTACATTAACACGCTATATTACACAAGTGCAATGAGTTACCAGTATGTCCATAGTGATGTGCTAAGATCAGTATAGATATAAGAATAACTACATGTAACTTCTAAAAGACCGATTATGCTATAATAGAAAACAAGTACAATCTCTCTTATAAATGTAATGCTTCCTGGGAGAAATTTCAATTGTTTAAACAAAGTTTTTGGCGTTACTGCCCAGTAAATAAAGATGGCGTTCTCGGTCTGTAATTGGAAAACAGTCAGCAAAAAAATCAAGGAACCAGCGGGATTTACATCGAGCACGCGATCTTTTATTTACTTAGTAAGCCAAATATTTGTTTAAACAAAACAAATACAATATCATTATTCCATTTTTATCCTGCCCGCTCTCTCTCTCTCTCTTCCTCCATATATTTATATAAGTCTTTTTACTTTGCTTGAGGGGAAGTCCATCCAGATATTAAGTTGATTTTAATAAAAGCAGAAAATGAGAAGAACGTTTTAGTAAAAGCTTGCTGGAAGTCGGCTGGCTCCAGAGTGAAAAATGCTCCGACCGCAGGCCCGTTGGTTTGCGTACGATAAGGGGTTGGGCGTCCGTGCACTTAACAAACATGAAGCCCTCTCTATTGCCTTCAGATTTATCGAAAAATGTTCATTAAAAAAGCACTAACTACTGAATATAATTGTCCTTTATGATGGATTCTGAAGATTCATGAAATATTGCGTGTTAACTTCTTAACATTGCACTTTTAAATCAACTGTCAGGATGCAGTTAGGCAAAATTCTGACAAATCGAACAATGGGTATGAGGACCAGAATAAGAGTAGGCCTACTGAATTGTTACATCTACCCAGTACTTATGTATGGTAGTGAAACATGGACTTTAGCCTCTGATACTAAAGAGCGTTTGGAAAGTTGCGAAATGTGTTTAAGAAGAATGATGAAAATCCCCTGGACTAACTGAAAAAGTTAGTAATGAGGAAGTTCTTACACGAGCTGGAGGGCAAAGGAAAATGAATTACGTGAGATGTTGATTAGGCAGTTGAGTTCATGGGTCACATTACATGTAAAGAAGGCCTAGAGAATCTTGCTTTGACAGGGAAAATTGTGGGAAGAAGGAGGATACTTTGGATGGACAGTCTGCAGAAATTGTTGGAAAAGAGAGGAGTGAAAGAACTGGGAGTGGCACTAAGACAGAAGGCTAGGAGCCGAGGGTTGTGGAACAGCATGATCGCCAAAGTCAAACGATATGGCACTTAGAGAGAGAGTCCTGATCTTAGTACATAACAATTCCACAGTTCTGTCTTACTGCACAGCTAGCTGATACTATATCTAAGTGTTATGTGACATTACTTAGTGGCATCGGTAACAATTAAGTGAATTGAAAAGTCTTGAAGGTGGGAATATACGATTGATTTGTATGACCCACACATTGCTGTTGGTCATGTTGGTTGTGTGTCCAGACAGATTGGTTATCCGGATCGTTGATTTAAAAAAGCAATTCAAACAGGTTTATAAGGAATACTTCACATCTTTTTATTAAAGACATCCGTGCCAGTGTCAGGGTAAGTATCTATGAGAGTTAATTATTTGACGCATCTTTTCAAGAATATAGATTTACAGTTACATCTAATCTGCCCCAAAATCTAAATAGTTAGAACAAAATATAATTCTCTCTCTTTCATACATTCAACTTGCAAATTTCAAAGGAAGAAACGTGGCCCAAACAAAAACACTTGTAATGTATCCCTGAATGAAACAGCTTAATTGCCAAGGACTTTACGAAAGGTTTTCACTCCAGAATACTTCCAATCAGGGCCAGATGCTTATCCATAAATTTGTGAAAAAAAAGGAAAATATGATACAATTAATTTTGACATGTACAGCAGGTATGTCAATAGGATTTCTTCTGAGGGGAGGAGGGGGGGGGGAGGGGGTATAGCTGATTTATGCTGAAATAAGGACTTTGCTTATCTATTATATTATGTTACTGTATATAAAATGTATTTGTAATTGTATTTGATGTAATTTTGTAATGATTTCGAAAAATAAAACAATAGAATTGAAAGCTTTTATTCAAAGACACATAATTTTTCTTCTTGTTCTGTCATTTATTCAAAGATGTCCAGTATGGCAGCTGAGGTAAACAGTGATCCAGTTGGGTTCCAGGACCTTGTCTTGGGTGAGACTGAGGCAATTCCTGAGCAAGAGTCCAACACAGTGAGAATCTTCCTCAGCTCTACATTCACAGGTAAAAACATTACATTATTACAATTTACGTTGCTTTCTTCGCCTACCTGCACAGTAGCTCATTTGTCAAACGTGCATCTTCCCAAAAGAAAATAGGCACCATTTTCTGGAAGGTTCCTTTTTACAAAACAATGGCTTTGTAAAATTGCCCATTTCAGGTCTTGACTAGTTCCATGACAAAACTTTTAACATTGGCACCCTTGCACTGGAAACGATTACACAATCTTGAAGTTTCGGTTTATCTTTTTCATTATAAATGCAATGTGGCATAGGTTGAATATTTGTGAGGCATATAAAGTTACTGACTGGCAAAATAAAATGAAAAGGGTAACTGTGGGCAGACATTTAAAACAAAAATCTCTACAATCAAATGTTGCCCTCTTCCTGTCAATTACATGTGATATTTTCCTTTCATCCTGGGGGTGGAAATTTACTGCAACATGCTTGAAGGGGAGTGGGGGTACAATGGTCAATTTTTTTAACAGCTTTATTTGACGCACTATTATAGACACTTTAATATCAATAAACAGCTAAACAGTTTTCATCTAATATTAACAAGCTTTTTTATTAGGCCAAAATGTCTAATTGACTTTCCATCTAACACATTGTGAATTTTTTTTTTCCATACTTGTGCACGTGACTCTTGTTTAATGGCAGCCAGGATCAAATAAACTACAATCAGTTATGTCTAGGTCACATTTTGCTCTACGGGCTAGGATACGGCGGCCGTATAATACGCCTCCGAAAGCAAGAGATACTTGCGGCGGCCGCAGAGAATCTGCGGTGGCGTCAGGGTCACCCTAGGACATATCCCTATCTTTACAGGCCGTATGGGTCGCGGTGGGATTACAACGCGGACTTATAACTATTTTCATTTCTTGGATTGCCGTAGCAATTAGACACGCCGTAGCCATGCCGTAGAGCGGGTCCACGGCGACCGTACGTCGGGCGTACGTTATCCTTGCGTTTTACATACTCCAGGGGTGAAGCGGTAGCATCAGTCTGGCCGCACGGTCGCCGCATGGTCTCCCTTCGGCCGCCTTGCGGCTACCTTGCGTCTGCCTTAGTATTTGTCAAAAAGCTACGGCCGCCGCAGGGACGCCCTTAGGGCGTCCGTGCGTTATCACTTCAAAGGCCGTACTGGCAGTCGCAGATTTTCTGTCTCCACAAATTCAATATACGCCGTGCGGCTACCCTAACATAATGTGACCGCTACCGTATGTGACCGTGGGAATGCTGCTGCGGTCTATTAATTGTTATTGGCCGTATATATTTTAGACCGCACGGCCGCCGCGGCAAATGTGACCAAGGCGTTAGTAACCAAGAGTTGTTGTGTGATAACACGATTTGTTTTTCTCCTTGTAGACATGAAGGAGGAGCGGAACAAGTTGACCAGGGAGGTTTTTCCAGAGCTCAGTCGCTACTGCCATGAAAAGAGGCTAGAGTTTGAAGTGGTCGATATGAGGTGGGGTGTAAGAGACAGTGCTACGGCTGTTCATCTGACGTCATTCTTGTGCCTCAATGAAATTGATAGATGTAAACGGATGTCTCAGGGACCTTATTTCGTGGTAAGAGTTGGAAACAGATAACAAAGTTTAATACTAACATGTGTGTCAGAAATATGCATATTTCATTTGGGTTTCGGCCGAGGTAAAATACTTGGCCAACTCTGCGCGGCATCGTTTGTATCTTCGGATACCAACGTCCTTAGCAACGTAGAGAACGTTGGATGATGGTGTCGCTCGAGTGTTATGTAGCCTGTACAGTTGGTTGAGCGAGTAGTTGATCCTGGGTAACGAACGGTTGATCTATTCACGTCACAGTCATGGAAGCACGTATATACTCGTTCTTGTGTTAAGTGACCTTGTCACAGGTGAAAGTGGAGCTAGAAAATGGTCGTAATTACGCATTAGAGTTTGTGTTTGGTATCTGACTGAACGTAGGTGTAGAAATATACAGAGCGTGTATAGAAAAACAATAAATTGACGAATATCAATGACTCAATTGTTCAAATAATTCACACAATCATGATTACTACCACCAAAGGCACTCACATTGCAAAGTCATGTGAAATCAAGACTCACGAAATCATGCAAATTACGGTGAAAAACAGAGCTCAACTTTGTCTGTCTGGCGGCCGAACAACATCCTCACATTGTTCTTATGAATGTAATCTATTTTTATTTGTAGGGTTTCCTAGGCGATAAGTATGGTTTCCGGCCACTCAACGCCACCATTTCCTCAGACATTTTCGCAAAGCTCATTGATACCGTCTCGAAAGATGAAAGCACGAGCAAGGAGGATGTGGATCTCATCAGGAAATGGTATGTGGAGGACACCAATGCCATCCCGCCAGTCTACGTTCTCCAGCCAATCACTGTCCACCTTCCTAACTACTGCGACTCGAGTGATGTCCAGAAGCAGAATGCGGCAAAGCAGATGTGGTGGGAGGTCTTTGAACGGATGAGGAAAGTGTTTGATTCAGCTGCCAAATTGGCAAGACAGGAGGGTGTCTTTAGTGCAGATGAAATGCATGAACTTATAATGTCCGGTAAGTCATATTTTACTTCGGCGTAATAGTCAAATATATCCCACTATCAATTGAATAGTCTAGAGGGGGATGTACGAGGAAAACCCAAACAGTGATAGCATGTTGCTATGAATGAGATCAGAAAAAAAATACTTTGGGTTCAACTCCTCTAAGGTAGGCATCTTGTAAGGGTACCGTTTGAGTGCATTGTTTAGACGTTTTGGGTCCAAGCACAGTCTTACGCTCCCATCCTTCTTGACACTGGTTGTCAGAGAGCTGCACCATTGCGTGTAATGGGCGACTTGCAGTATTGCACCCTGCTGTTCCATTTTGTCAAGTTCACCCTTCAGCTTGTCACGGATGTGAACACTGCACTTCCTTTGCGGGTCTATTGAAGGCGCGTAGCACCATCATTGAGATAGAGAGTGGCCTCTGCTTTGAAGTTTCCAAGGTATCAAACTGCTTCGGGTATGCTGCTTTGAGGTCATCAATTGACTGGATCGATGGGAGGTAGGCTTGTGTAGCTTGCACCGGCTGCTGTTTCACCAGTGGAGGGTTACCACATCCAGCCTCTTGGATGAAGGGAGCCCAACAATGACTGGTCCCTTGACACTAACAACATACCACAAATGATCTGTCTAGATGAAATCCTTGTACTTGCAATTTATCCTTATGGTGCCAAGACACGGTGATTCGCCATATGCAGAGTAGGACGAAGGACGTACGTCTTTCCATTGATCACCATACATATCTTGAAGTGTGCGTAGTGGGAGAACATTCCCACCTGCTCCGGTGTCGACATTGGCATGAAGACGGTGCTGTCCCTGAAGACGAGGACATCGGATGTCTAGCTTAGCATAAGCCTCATTCTACTCCTGCTCAACCGAATCGATGATGATCACTACCATGTGGAAGTCTGCTCCATCACTATCCTCTTCAGGTGCTTCGGTTATAGCTTCGTCCTCATGTACATGGTGTCGGCCTCTGTGCCACGATTTTGAACCTTCTCTCCCTGAATTGGACTGCCGCTGTCTCTTGTCACTCTGCTAATTCTACATCTGATAAATCGCACTCCTTGGCTTTGCTCCTGTACCGGTTCACAAAGTCATCAATAGTTTCGGCAGACTTTGGCCGGTATCTCATCAGCCTTTTGACAAGGCCTCGTGACTCTGGCTATTTACCACCCCAATCAGCGGCTGAGATGAATCTAGAGACCCGGTGTGAACGCACGATCGAGTGGCGGTAGCCGCGCTACTCGCTCTGTCGTTCACTCGGGTTGTCGCCGGGTTTTCGCGATTCGTCTCTTTCTAGTCGCTCGGCGTCTATCAGACATGTGGCCTTGTTTAAAGGCTAGTATCTCATCAACTCCAACCTTTTGATCCTGAGATTTACCGAGACTCTTAACTGACCCCCAAACAGCCCCCATATTTTGTCAGGCTTCTCCTGGTCTCCTTCAGACAGACCATCCGTTTATTTTCCTCAAAACTTCATTTCCTAAGGCTAGTTTAATCTTAATTGCTTGTTTCACTGAATCTGTGAGTTCATTATCTAAAAGATAGAGTTCCATTCGTTGTTTAAAAAGCTTGAACTCCTCAGGACATTAGGGTCAACCCAATTCATTTCTGGATAACGTAACGGGCCATGTTGTACGATTAACAATCTCTCCTTTTGTTGCAAACTAGAAAGGCAACATATAACAAATTAAATGTTATGACATAAACACAATGATTGTAGGCTATTTATGTTGCTAAATGTTACTGTTAGTGTTACATCAATGACAACAATATTACTCGTACAAATTAAACTGAGTCCCAGATGGTCTAGCCCAATCTCTGATTTAGCACACGCCTCTTCACAATTTGTAACCAATCAAGAGCCTTTCCTAACTAGTCTTGTTTATGGCAGTTAGTCCATCCAGTTTTATAAGCATCGGTTTCATCTACTAAAGTACTACTACTACTAGTCTGTACTCAGTTCCAGTCTATTCACAGGTCTAGATCCTGGACTACGTTGGTTGTACCTCTGCTATGCTGTCACAGTCATACCCTTACTGGGCTAACGCTGACTGCACGGCTGCCTCGCCCACTCTAGTAGGCCTAGTACTAGTAGCGACCTCAGCTCTGCATCATCCGGTCAAGTCGCAGGTCCCAAAACGGTCACCTCTAGCTGTTATAGACTCCAACCAGGGCTAGCTAGATCTAGGCTTGGTCCTA
>JARBES010078544.1:0-10497 GCA_030265145.1 Strongylocentrotus pallidus | reverse complement strand
CCCCCCCCCCCCCCAAAAAAAAAAAAACAAAAAAAACAAACAAACAAACAAACAAACAAACACAAACATAAAGCAAAGAAAGACTGCTGGGATAGAGGGCTGGAATTTTGCCTTTTTTAAGTTCATTTGTATTACACAAAACCTTCCAAGGTCTCCCATTTTTGTTTAAGTGAATTGAAAGAGTATCCCTTTCCATTGCCATTTTGTTTCCTCTTTCCTATTGTCGATACATTTATATTTTACTTCATTTACAGTTGGAGGCTTCCCCTCCTCTCTGCTAATAAAAATCATCAATTTAATCAAAATCAGAATGTGGTTTAGTAATTGCTATATTTTCATATTACTCCCAATTATTAAGACAGTTTCTTTAGAATTGGTAAAATGAGTTTATCTGCACATTTTTCCCAGAATCCTTTTATTATATTGCATTAAAAAAAATACATGTTGATAGGTTTCCTCCAATATATTGCACGAACACAAACCGTTTGTATGAAATTTAAATTTTTGCAGATGACGGTTTGTATAAACTTTTCTATGCCAAAGTTTAAACTGAAACTCTCTCAGTTTATTGTTTATTGTGCACAACCTTGGTTAAACAAAAATATTTTGAAGAGAGATATCAATCGATCTCTGAATGAAGAACAAAATATGATCAAGCGTTGAATGACCAATTCGAAAACCAGCCTGTTCTTTACCAAGCAATTCATTATCTTCAAAATAAGACGCTAATTCAAGACTGCTGTAAACAGCTAGCCAAGACAACTAAGCAACGTTATTCCTCTATAGTTGTTGGGATCACTAGGATTTCCTCTCTTCTTATAAAGAGGGTGAATTAACCCTATTGTCCATTCAGATGGTACAATTTCACTGTCAAATACAATATTAAACAACCTAACGATTACTGATAAAACAGAATTTGTGCAACACTTCAAAAAATCATTTAGAACTATACAACTCAGCCTATGTATTGGATGTGTTACCTCTTCCCTGTTTATAGAACGAATGATACATTGATTGCTTGAATGAATTTGATCAGGTTCAAATACATCTGTTTCTATGATTTAGGCTTAGACTACGAAAGCGTTGTTCAAGAAAATGAATTTAAATTGGGGTATTTTCATTGCTTAAACCGTTAGCTGAGTTATTAACTTTCCAACATGCCACAGCGCATATGATGACGCAGGTAATAAACGCTCAAGTAACTAAATTTCGCCCAAGATTAGTATGCGCTAGGCGCATCTTCATATATGGCACAAAGTATTCATATTGGTTGACCTACTCATCATGCTTATATAAAGCAGATCTTGATTGGTAGGGTCCATAACAATGGGCGTGTCAAAGATAAGAAAGAGGCGGTCCTTCAAAAGATAATACAGGGATGAAATGATTTTCAGAATACAACTCCATGAATTAAAGTTATCGCCAAACTGCATGATTTTGTATTCTTTCTATTTTTTCAGGGCCAATAATGTGAATGTCGCGAGACAATATCGAGGTTTCATACATCGTCTGCGCGAATGGCAAGGTAATTATATATAATGTGACCAGCCACCACAAAATTACCCCAAAGGTCGCCAGATGTGATTGTTTAGTTTAGGTCCGATTCTAAAAGAGGGGATTCTAACATTTAAAATGAAAGGCAACCTAAAACAGTTGGATGTTTCCGACCCAATTTTAAATGAGAAGGAAATCGAGTCTTTGAGATTGGTACTTTAGAGAAAGGGCGTTTATAGTCTTTAATCTATTAGAGCAATCAGACTCACAAAGAGTTTTGCATGCTGACAGATGGGGGATAAGAAGTTAAAAACTTTATGTAATCATCTGTGAAGGGATTGTCACATTGTGCTCAAATTTGGCACAATAATTAAACACATGCTGTCCCTTATTTTGCGACTTTTTCGTGGTTTTGTGGTCACTATTTATTTATTTATTTATTTATTTATTTATTTATTTATTTGACATATTTATACAGGATAAAAAAGAAACAATCGAATCAGCAAAGCTGTTTTTCATCGATGTCCTGTTAACATGATTAAACATTTCCGATTCTAACCGATGGGACTCTTTTTCATTACATCAGTCAAAGAATGCACAAAAAGCACAATATTAGAAATTAGTATTATTGTAACATTGTCGAAATATTTTCTTTACACTATCCAAACCTTTATATTCACAACTTATTTTTAGTTTGCATCAAATTGGGTAGAACGTGCCATACACCTACTGTTTTCTGTTATGACCAATGATTACTCGCCCAACAACAATGCCGTAGCTAAGCAGTTTAGCGACCGGGGCAATCAATGAAATGGACTATCCATAAGCTATGATTTATAATTCTGCACAAATTTATGAGATCGTTGAGCAACACAAGCGAGTGAGCAAACAGACTGAGCTTTAGAAAATCTTTGCATCTTAAACGTACATACACGTTTTTCTAATACAATTTACTCTTCGTATGAAAGGGCGCATAATCAATAAGGATTGTGACTCTTTTCCTTTTTTTATCCTCGCCCCGCCCCTTGTCCCTTCCCCTTGCCACCCCACACTCACACACACTTACCCTTAGATACACCATTGCCCAACAAACTTTACTCACCATGATAATAGAACTAGAAATATAGCACATCGACACGGTTTTGATCCTGGGCCTCGCAGTTACGAGGCCTTTGCTTTGTCACTGAACCATGACTGTAAGCAGCGGGGGCTAGGGTAGGGGGCAGTTTCCATAAATAAATAAAAACACAGAAAATACAATACATTTTCAATAATTTATTGCATTTTACCCCGGTCCCCAACATAAACAAATCCTCTGGACGGCCATGCATTATGGCTCAAGGCATGGGAACACAGAGGATTTGTTTATGGTGGGATTGGTGGCCTCCTGGCATGCGCCCGCCGACATTTCCATGCATGCATTTCAATACACAACACGTACTAGAGCCATTAAATATGTGATGATTTCTGATTTAGTAGTCTCTTGTAACTGGTCTTGAATGAATCCGCCCTTTACTGTTAGCTTTTTAGCTCGGGATCCTCGACGGGCGCGTGCCGGGTTGCTGAACTTGTCTTTAAGCTAACAACAATGGTTGGCATGGTAGCCACCTTGCATGCGCCCGCCGACTTTACCTTGCATTTCAACTTGTACTTAGAAGTTGTTTTTTAGTTGTTTGTTTGTACTTTTCCTCTGAGCAGCAGCAGTGCAGCTGCCCTCCCAATAACTTCCTAAACCTTAATATACCATGTATTTTCTTCCTCCTTTCCTTTCTCTCCTAACTCTCGCGTACCTTCCTCTAATTCACCTCCTTCTCTCCCTCTCTCTCCTTTTCTTTCTGTTACTTTCCTTTCTTTTCCCCCTTCTTTCTTTTCACTTTCTCTATCTTTTCCTTATGTTTTCTTCCATTATCCTTATGTTTTATGTAATTTGTATTTTATGTATGTTATTCATTTCATACTTTTGTATTTTGTATGCATCTGAATATTTTGGTATGATTGTATTTATATTATAAATGTTGTATAAGTTATGAAATGTCTATGTATATGTATCACCTGGAAGGAAAGTTTCTTCATTCTTCGGAAGAAGACAATAACATTCTATTCTATTCTATGTATTAGTTTACAAATAACCTGCATTTTTTCTGAGTACACTCCATGTCCTACAAATCATACTGCCGCCATCCAAAAGTTTTCGTTTATTTTAATGGAGGTTTGGCATTTTAAAGAAGGGGTTGGGTAAAATTAAGAACCACACCACACTATGTACATTTTACAGACTTCAAATCATGTCTGTTATTTGGAATCAGGTCTTAACTTAGGTATTATTTGACCGATAACCTAAATTGTGACCCATCACTTGAAAAGTAATACTGGTATATATTCTCTTATGATTATAACTTTGACATTTTCCAAGGCTTTGGAAATGTAGCGAACTCTTGTTTGCGGATATTGTATGAAAATAAATATTATCTCTTTCGTTTTGTTTCCCAATTGAAAACTACTAGAAAATATATTGCTTGCTTTTTTGCTGTAAATACATAACTGCTTTCGATATGGATCATTTTGCGTCATATTGGGGGTGATATTACCCACACATATTACGTAAACGTAATTGGAAACGTTTCCAAGCCCATTTTCATCTTCGAGTGATCACTAAAAATGTCAAAGTGGTAAATATTCTCTTATGATGATTACTTTGAAATTGTCCAAGGCTTTGGAAATATAGCAAACTCTTTTTTTTGATATTGTATGAAACGAAAATTATCTCTTTTTTGTTTTCCCCATTGAAAGCTACTATAAATTATATTGCCTGCTTTGTTAAAGTAAATGCATAACAACTTTCAATATAGATAATTTTGCGTCATATTATAGTGGTGATATTTTTTCCAAGTCCATTTTCCTCTTCGAATGATCCCTAAAAATGTGCAGTAAAATGTACATGTTAATCCGTTATATTTGTATCCACAAAAGCGCCTTTATATATTCGTATTAAATGACTAGTTATGAAGATGGATGCATATCCTTCACCAAGTCCCAGTTTCATTTTATTCCTTTTTTATTAATGCAAAGGCTTGCAATTAAAAAGAGCCCGTGCAATGGTTAATTACTACCTCTTCATGCATTATGCAGTTTAGGATGTTTCTTTAACTTTTGATTCTATAATTAAATATTAATATGCATGATTAGAAGATGTTAACAAATTCAGAATTTAAAATGATGCCGACTATAATTTCGTACTTTGGTAGGTTATCCGTTTTCTTTGAACTTTACTTTTCTTCATAAACAGAAACATTTTGGCCCGAATACACAGAGCAAGGTTTGAGCTCAGACCCTCGGACCAAGGTTTCAAACCTCCTTTTGTTTCGCCAAACCTCCTTTTGTTCTTTACAAACCAGGTTTGTAAAAAAACGCGTAAAACGCGTCATATGACGTACGAAAACCAGGGTTTGTCGACAAACCTCCTTTGTGAATTCGGGCCTTTGTGTTTGGGAACGGGTGTGAAGATTTCATTCCTTGCCTGAATGCATCCCATCCACACATTGTTAATCTAAACACAAACAGGTATGCGTGATTTGTTCACGCCAGTAGCCCGGCAATCAAATGTCTTTAATAGCAGACTGGTACTTTTGCTGCTTTGATATTCGTAAAATATTTGGTATTATGTTTGACACGTTCATCTGTAATTCAAGTTGACCATTTTTGTGATGTACTCGGGTCTATGTATGTTTGCTCCCGGAGAGCCTTCTGATATGTAGATCGTTGTAGCCATAGCTCACCTGTGCCAGTTCGTTATGTTTCTTTTATTGGGTTTGACGTGCATATATATATGATTCCCAGCCAAATTCGCGAGTTTGTCATTAAAATTAAGTTTTCAATTCAATTCATTTTATTCCATTCATCATATAAAAACATACATCATGATAACATTGATATTTACAGATAAGTAAATAACATACAAATAACATAACGAAAGATAAACATAAAATACAAATATATATATGAATGAGGAACCAGCAAGAAAGAACAATTAAGTCTTATTTAGTGCTGGTCCCTTGTGACATAAAAAGAATTTTAACCTATAACATATCGCGACGGTGTATTTTAAGTTTTCCTGCGTTCAAATTTGACGGTTTTAGTGCTGTTTCGTTTTGTTATTTTCCTTTTTCTGGTTTTCAAATCTATGAAGTTTTTGTTAGAATCTGTGTATGTTTCATTTAAGTTAATGAACATTCTACTTTTTACCCTATTTGGTCATTCGATTTGGCGCAACACGATTTTCTGATATCGCGACGGTGTATTTTTAGCATTCTAAATCATTTGTAGTATTTAAATTAGCACTTTGTGCACTTAAATTGATGGTCAATTATATACAATTCTCGTTTGTTACACATTTGTTATAGCTCATTCTTTTTCTTTCATTTTTGTGTTCATGTGTATTTCATCATATTTTATTTTCTTGCATTTATACACTTATACTTATTGGATTTATCAGATATTCATCAGCACTTAAGTTTGATTGTTAGGAAGGAAAAAAAAGTCTTTGCTTCTACGGACTTGATGATCTCAATATGTTTATAAATGTTCATGTAAGGACGTTGTTTGTCTTTTGCAAATTGAGGAAAGTCTGAACAGTAACTTTACAAACATTGACCCAAATCTTGCCAATAAAATTCCCAATTCAAGGAGACCTTTCCATTCCTTCTAAAAGGACCCTAACCCCCAATCTATATTCTTAGTTCCAGTACAAAAGACATAAGTGTTTTATATAATCAATAATCTTAAACACAAAAAGAGTGCTTGATATGATGGTTTATCAAAAAGTATTTTAAGACACGTAAGTGAACACATTGACAAACCTTTACCTTTACATCTTTATTAGTTATATCTTTAATTCATTTTCGCTTTTTAATAGAGCTATATAAATTGCCGCTCGTTAAAGAATAAGATGTAAGACATGCCCTGCCGAGTCTATTGTTGACATTGTTTTTCTCTCCT
This sequence comes from Strongylocentrotus pallidus, assembly GCA_030265145.1. NCBI lineage: Eukaryota > Metazoa > Echinodermata > Echinoidea > Camarodonta > Strongylocentrotidae > Strongylocentrotus > Strongylocentrotus pallidus. The sequence goes on along the minus strand of JARBES010078544.1, from coordinate 4,008 downwards.
TCTTAATGTCGCACTTGAAATCTGGACAGAGCTCATGTTAATTGAATTGAATTTATTCACCACCATTTAAACAATAGATATATATAAAAGTACAATGACCATGTCAATATAACATAAATACATGACATAAATTATAACAATACATGTTCTACAGCGAAATACATGTACATTATAAAAATATTAAAAAATAGTTATCAGTAATTTTAGTGTCAAGAGTAAAACAATAAATGACTATTTACAATGAGTTTGTGATCGATGGCAAAATAGGGTCATAAATAGCACGTGTGCTAGTCGCTTTTTAAAAGAGCTATAGAATTCGCCGTTTTTTGTGAAGGCTTAGAATTCAGACTGGCTTTTATTATTTACCATTTTTTGTTCTTTGTTTTAAAATCACACGTTCTATTCAATTCCGTTTTTTTTTTTTTTTTTTGCGTTTTAGATGAACTTAAGAATTGCCTCTATTTAAAAACGAATTAAGACATAGCGATTATCGATAGTTTTCCTCTTTCCTTCTAAATCATGCACGTGTAATGACGACACAGTCTCTATTCTCTCTTGTAAAATCTGTTTTTTCTTTTACATTTGCTTTAAAAAAAAGTTATATTATTTACCTCTTAAGAGTACCGCACGAAATAACTGATATAATTATCTACATAGATCGTATCACTGTGAATCTCCAATGTCCTTAACCGTACGTCGCTAGGCACTTGATTACTGGACCTCGCTTCACGACGAAAGATACTCTCGCAGCAAAACTAATTTTCGACCATTTCACGTTATTGTTTTTACTCAGGTTTTGTGTTACACCACTACTACATCACAAAGAATTGGTTTTTCAGAATACATTAACGGTTGCTAGGCATATTATTATCATTACAATGAGAAGTTAGATAAATCATTGAAATAGGATGAGACTGCATTAAATTATATCACATCATTTATCAGAACAGTCATCTGCTTGATAATAGCATAGACTAGCGATATATTCTATTTTGCATCTCCCTTTTACCATTACTAAGGATAAGACAGCTCTTGGCAATTCAAATTGCAATATCAGTTTTTAATAAATTCAATTCAATTCAATTCAATTTCGGTTTATTAATATCAACATATACAATGTACAATGCAGTAGTCCAGGGACCAATAATGCAATGTTTACTTAAAATGTGCATAAAAACAGGAATGATCATATAAATGTACAATAGAAATGATAAAAGATAAAGTTAACAATATTTGTCATACCTAAAGTTATATACATATATAAATAAATGATACAAGATGGATGAACAACCTATAACAGTAACTTACAAAGTTGAACCAATTATTTCAAGTACAAATAATCTTTAAATTACAAAATTATTATTACAAAAAAAATAAATATATATATATATATGTAGAGAGAGAGAGAGAGAGAGAGAAAATTATTATATTTCAATTGTTAACATTAGATCCATAGACTGAAAAAGTATACATGCAGGTGTGTCTGCTGTGTGACAGGTAAGGTCAAATTATGTTGAATGGAATGATTACAATTAAAATATATCATTAAGGCATTTCATATGAAGTGATGTATAATGCCTATGAGCATACCCAAATTCTTATAATTGTTGAGTTTCCACATTACATTTTAAATTGAAGTTGAGTTACAATTATGTTATTGTAACATAATTATACATGGTGTTTTAACAACAACTTTATAAGAAAAATGAAGAGCACTCAATAATATGTGCTCGACATTTTGAATTTGGATCGATCTTGAGTTCAATTAAACAAAGTAACAAAACAATAACTCTAATAATATTAAAAAAGAAGAAGGAAAAACAAATAGGACACATTATTATAGATGATCTACAATTGAGCATTGACCGGTTTGACAAGTGCGGGGACACTTGATTTCCTGTATCGTTCAGTTCTTGCATAAGGAATGTGCAGGTGGTTAGAATTCCTAAGTCCACCTCGCGAGAGATGCTGTCGTTAAGCCGGAAGCAAATCACGGTGTCGCGAGGAGACAAGGATTTATTTGGCAAAGTTGGTAAGTAAGTCATTTCTCCGCCTGGCAAGGGAGGGAATGCCGAAACTGCTCAGGAGTTCCTCATAGTGATGATGATCAGGGTATGATATCATCCTGAGAGACCTACGCTGTACCTGCTCTATGATATCTGACTGCTGTGTTGTAAGGCTACTGCTCCACACTGGTGCACACTATTCCATCAATGGTCGGATATACATTGTGTATATGAGCACAAGGTCACTGGTTGGAACTCCATTCCTCTTCAATTTGCACAGGATATATAGACGTTCGATGACCTGTTTCACTTGTAGATCCCACTTTAGGTTTGTCTGAATGATAACACCAAGCAGGCGAGGCGACGTTACAGACTCCAAAACTTGATTTCCAATAGTAATCACCTGTGAAGGTGGACCATTACGCAGGAAACTTACATGTATCACCTTACATTTTTCAGGTTTTGGTTTCATTGAATTCAACTCACTCCATGCATATAGAGCATCCACATGAGACTGTAGATGACTTGGCTCTGCTTCATGGACAACGTCAGCAATAGTTACGTCATCAACATACTTCCATCTCTCCGAGGTAGTCTCGGCGGCATCGTTGATCCTAGTTAGGAAGATTACCGGACCGAATTTGGTTCCCTGTGGAATCCCACATGATAGCTCTCGCTCAGATGATGATGTACCGCAATATCGAGTTGTCTGCGTACGTTGCATGAGAAAACTAGCTATCACTTTGATGATGGCCGGGTTGACATCCAGTTGAATCAACTTCTGTAGAGCCTTCGTATGGTCGATGAGGTCAAAGGCCTTCATGAAGTCGATTGTACAAATCGTTGCATCATGACTTGGCTTATCCAGGCCCCGATGTAGATCATCAAGCAGGCTGACTAGGTAATGTGACACCGAGCTGCCTTTCATATTACCGAATTGCTTTGGATCGATTTGGTGTTTGATATCAGCCATTACCCATTCTGTCAGGAAGCCTTCAAAAACACGTGCTATAATCGGTGTGATCGAAATTGGTCGAAGCTGATTGTACTCGGTGACTGGTGATGTCTTCTGAACAGGACACACTGATGCAGTTTTCCAAGAGCTTGGAAAGTGTCCTTTGTTAAGACAATTATTGAAGATGATGGTCAGGGGTAATGACAGTTTATACGCAAACTCCTTTAAGAGTCGGATGGGGACATCAGTTGAGTGTCCGGTCTTAGTTTGATGCATTCAACCTTCTGAGCCGTTTGTAGACTTCCTCCCTATCTATGGTTGGGGGACGAGGCCCATGAAGGTAAGCCGATAGGGCAGCCAAGTTTAGAGAATGAAGTTCATTACAGATCCTAGCAAAGTGACAGTTCAATTCATGAGCGATCTCTGCTGGAAGTTTGTCTGTTTCCTTCAGCAGATGTGGTGCTTTGCGCATTCCAGTTAGATTCCTTATCTGCTGGTGCCATTTACCAGGTTCGCTCTGTTTCAACTGTTGAATCTTCCAGGCATAGAAATCCTTCCTGAAGCGGAAAATCTCTCGCTGCACAATATTACGAGCTTGATTGTAGGCATGAACATCCCCTCGACGAAAGTGTGCATCACGAGTTATTATCAGTCGTCTGATATAGTTGTTCATCCATTCTTTATCTTTTGGCCAACGGACGATGGAGATTTGTTCAAAGTTTAATCTATACTAAGCTGTAAGAATTTATTGGAACCGGGCAGCTTTCATGTCGGTATCAGTCAATTCGTCTAGCTCAGACCAGTCCACCTGCGTTATCCACTGCCCAAAAGATCGCAAAGAGGAGTCTCGAAAAGGTCGACTTAAGTATTGTGATCTCTGTCGAGGGATCTGAACACTCTTTGGTTTTAAAGAAATAACCATGTGGTCGCTTTTCCCTATTGGTGCAGTAATCACAGAGTCGTGATAGTCACCTCCCATGTCGGGAAAGATCTTATCCAGGACTGCAGTTCCTCTGGTTGGTTGAGTGACAATCTGGCGAAGGACAG
>JARBES010078412.1:0-16233 GCA_030265145.1 Strongylocentrotus pallidus | reverse complement strand
ATGTTAAGTTTGTCTACAATTTCAAAAAGAAAAGGAAAAATATTAGATAGCACGGCTGCTTAGAGTGCATGGAGCTAAAAATTGGAGCAATCCTTTTCTGTACATCAAAGCAAAAAGTACTTGACATGCAGGATTTACATAATGATTCTTATATCTAGGATGTCCTGGATTATATCCTGGATGGGGAGGGAGGGGCACAGGTAATAGGTAATATATTCTTTTTAAATCCCTCATAAGCAACGAGGAAACACATTATTGCATTTACCTGAGATATTTTTATGTGTCAATTTCAATTTCAATTTCAATTTTTCAATTTATTCATGTTTCCAACAAAACATTCCAAATTAATTATAAGCATTTAAAACAGAGGGGTCCACTAAAAAGCAATGCTTGTACAAGTGTGAACACCTCTAAAATCTTTAACAAGTACAAAAGGGGGTTCTCAAGTAACTCATGTATGGTTGGATCGGGGGGGGGGGGGGGCCGCAAATTTTGTCATTGATGAGGATGTTTTCCCTATAAAAAAAGGCCCCTGGATTAAAAGAGACATTTAAAGGTGTACCTTGATACATGTATGTACTGTTTATTAAAGGCCTTTCTGCTGGAAAACTATGGTAGAACATGAGGGAAAAGGGACATTGATTTAAGGAATCAAGTTTGTACCTGTAAGCCTTGTTGAGTGCGGTTCTCTAAAGGGGGATATCCCTTTAATTTGTTTGTTTGTTTTTGGTGTGAGTCAGTGTCATTGGGTTGTTTTCAAGTGGCCAGGCAGAGTGATAGTTTCCTGAGCATTTAAGGAAATGATTAATCTAGGGCGCCATCCTTGGCCAGCAAGCCCCCTCCCGTCTCCATAGTCAAAGGGGCCCCCCCCCTCCAGCTCACATTGGTTAAATACTGTCTGTTGGGTTCTTCTTCTTCTGTTAATCTTCAAAGCGCTATGCAGCCTATCCCAAAGATCTGTACATGTAGAAAGATGACCAGTTGTCTATATGCAGGCACACTTAACATCAGGTTAACACCCTACTCTCTCACGAGAAATGAAGCTTGTATTAATGTGCATAAGTGTGACTCTCCTACTCACGGGGCATCCAGTAAAAGTTCTGTTCCAGGAACAGTGTTTTCCCCTGAACCCGATCCTGCATTGAGAACAGAGGGGAGGGAGGGGCGTGTTTACATACAATGCAGCGGCAATCATTTTTGCATTTTTGTCTGCTCACTGCTCAGCATGGGACTCAAACCCATGCGAATGATGAAAGTCATGGGAGCCAGACAACGATCCGATTGCGCCACACTCCCTCCTGCAATTGTGTTATGTAATAAGCTGGTTGTTCTGTCTCTGTGTAATATTGACAGTCACCCCATCAATGATTGTTTTTTGTTTTGAAGGGTGACAAGAAAAATTACTTTTTTATAGAGTAGTTCTGGGTTCTAGTTTTGGGGGGGACATGTCCTGAAAATTCTTTCTATTTTCCATCCTTAGTTATCTCTACCAAAGTCAAGTGAAGTACATGTAGTTATAAAAGAGAAATTCATCTTTAGAAAATAACATCGACTAATGATAAAAACATGTTGTAAAGTGGCAAGCCAAATATAGGTTGTCTCCAAGGGCTGAGAGATATCAATGATCAAAGACAAATGTACAAAAAGTAGATCACATGTATCAAAGCCATGTTCATGTGATGTAACGCATGAGTAATAAGAGTCACTCTAAAACAGACCCGTGTTTGGCCAAGAATAGAACAGCCCTCGACGGCGTTTCTAAAATAAGCTGGTCATATAATGTGTCATTCATTCACTGTTGGCCAGTGTCAGTAGCAGCTGTTCTAAGAAACAACACGGCACATGCCGCAAGCAACGGGTTGGATTTCATCTCTCATGGTTCAATACTTGTACGAATACACACAGGTTTCATTGAAATTAAAGTTTCTATTTCACTTTTTAATGTGATTATGAAAGCATTGTAAAACCAGAATCTTTGTTTGACCTATTCTCACAACAGACTGCAGGGCCCTGTTTCATACTTGTTATCAATAACAAGTTACGATAACTGTTATAAGCTACTGATATCGTGGCATTTGAATGGCTGAGAGCAATTTTGTCATAGAAGGTAACATTTGTTATTCAAAACAAGTTTTATGAAACAGTGCATAGGTTTTTGAAAGTAAACGTTCTATTTAACTCTCAGAATTCATATGAATGCAGTAGGTTATTAGAAAATGTAGTACTAATATAAAGACATCTGTCTTAGACTGTTAAAGGAAATTGAAAATCTCTAGATTTTCAAACAAATGATCAATATTTATTCCGGTAAAAGGATTTTTGTCATACATCAATTACAAATATTAACCTATAAAACTGTATTAGTGACAAGAGGATATATATTTTTTTTAATTTGTTCTGTTGTCACCAGCCTTTAACTATTTGGACTGATATTTGTTTTAAACTGATATTTTAAAACATCAAAGAGTCCCTATAGAAGAACTTTCAGATTTAATTGGCCACTGATATGTTGCATGCATTTATATACCGGTATGTACTTTGTACGAACTATAGTGCAATAGAATCCAAGCTGAACTTTAAAAACAACACACACGTCACTGTAATCACTGAATAATGCATAACATTCATCTTCTAAGGCACTAGGGCAATTAAAACATGGACATTAACCTTGATATTTGTCAAATCTCATGTGTACGTGTATTCTATATTTAGTTCTCGGTGTCTGTATCCTCTTTCATATCTCCTTGTTTGTTTGATATATAATTACATCGGTATGTCTATTTATATCATAAGTGTTTATTCTTATCAGTTTATTTTATCTCTCTATCTCTTCTTCATTGAAAACATTTTGTTTGCTTCTTTATCCTGTTTAACTTTTCGTAAAGATTTCATTGTACAAGGTTCCAAATCAAATATAAGCTGGGAGTGCTGATATGCATTTCTTATAAGAATATTTGCGGCTTGTGCAAGATTTATTCAAGATTTAGCTTATATGCAGGCCTACATGTATGTGTTAAGAGTCAGCAATGGAATTTTGAGGCAAATTGCCAAGAGTATTCTTAATGTAGAAGACACTTGTCTTTCTTTAAGATAGAATTAGCCTATTTCTCTGAATAGTGTAAACAAACCCATGTAGAGTGATGGCCATGAAGTAGCATAACGCTGCAATGCCCCTGATTGCTCTAAATTATAAATTAACCTACACCTCTGAATAGTGTGAACACATCGTATGATGACCATGCAGAAGCATTACGCTGCACTGCCCTTGATCACGCTAAGTTAAAAACATCCTCTGTATGATATGATTCACTATGACAACAAGGCCAGTCTGCTTCACATGTTGGCATCCATCACCAGCATAGTAGTTAGTTTTGGTCAGCTTGCCATGATATGGGTATTCAGTTTACACTAATAGTAGTAGTAGTGTAACAATACCATGATCTATAAAGAGGTCAGAGCGGGAAAATATGTTAATTGAGAGTGATGTAAGGTAGAAAGCTGAGACAAAAGATGTTGGAGAAATTACAGGAAGAATCAACATTGCATTGCCCCCTCACCGCCCCCGCCCCCCCCCCCCCCCCCCGCCCCCCACAGAAAGAGAGAGAGAGAGAGAGAGAAAAAGAAAGATAAAGAGATAGAGCGACAGAGAAACAGACAGTACAGACAGACAAACAGGTCGACAGAGAGAGAGAGAGAGAGGGGGGGAGATACAGATGTAATTTATAGAGAAACTCAGAAAAACCTTGGAAAGCTCCTGTAAACAATTAGAGGAGTCATGCGTGTATGTATTTGACAGTGTTTGGCATTTTTGGCATGCCACTCTGATGAAAATGTACAGTATATAGAACAGAAAACAGTTTACTGGGGACATGCCAAGCTTGTGGTTTCATATTATACTGGTCTGGTATAATATAACTACTTGTATATATTTATGACTCGTTACACGTGTTAAAGCGTACTTTGAAGTGAATTCTGATAGAATTTGAATCAGTAGGATGTATTTTGTCGATACTTGTACTTTTCTGATGAAACCATGTTTTGAAAAGATGAAACATTTACATTTTAAACTGATATCATGTAAGGATAATGATGGGACATACCTATACATTTTTGATACAGAGAATTTCATCCTTGTTTTTATCTTGATGTGGAAATAAAAAAATGAAAAATGAAATGAAATGAAATCAGTATTAGACTATTACTTTGTTTTGCAATATGATCATCATGGTAAAGAGACATTCCCAAAACAGTCAAACCTGGATGTACAGACCACATAATAGTGAAGACCAGAAAATTGTCTTTGTATACAGTTACAACAAGAAACACAAGGGAAACAATAATGTATTCCCTGTAGACAACTTGCCCTCCAAAACAGATAGGTGCTAAAGCATGATTTACTGCATAATTTCTTTCTTTTGGAACAAATTTCAAACTAATTGTTGTTTTTATTGTTTTTATTATAGGTATGATACGTCTGTGCCGCTCTGATGCCACTGGTTTACAATCCCTGCTTGCTATCCTGTGTGTACACAATGATGAAAACAGAGTAAGTACATTACGAGGGGTCAGTGACACAAAGACGTAACTCCATATTTTGCCAAAATTAGTATTTGATATCAAAATGTTCAGAAAACTGGGCTTTCCAGGAAACACAAAGACTAAACTCCACCCAACACCCCATTGAAGGCAATGGCTATTGAAACATAGACTTAACTCATTAAGGCCCAAGTGCTCAGTGACACATAACCAATTTTTCTCAAAATGGCCAAACTGGAGTTACCTCTTTGTGTCACTGTATCAGTGAAGAAGGGAAATTAGTTAATAGATTAACTTTGATATTAGGCTCTATTCATGAGATTGCATTTCAAGAGGAACTCCCTCAAAGCAATTTGTTAGTTTCTTTGTTTGTTTTACCTGACTGCTAAGAAAATGTGTATTTGTGTGTAAGTAAGCACATAGAGACCTACGTCTTTAAGTCCTCTCAGAGGAACTTGCTAATAAGAATTAATGCCTTACCAAAGGGTACTAGCGCATCAACTTGGTTTCGAACCCAGGACCTCCGAGGTTACCAGCGAGCCATCACGCCTCCTTTAAATTGTTTATCTCACAGTATTTCTTTTTCTTTTTCAAAACCCCAAGTAGCATTAACTCATTGGAAAATAGACTCACAACAATTTTGTTTGTTTGGTTTAATAAACAATACATGATTATAACATCACAACCCCCATACTTCATTATAGAAAGTTATATATATCATGAAAGATATAGTTTTATGCAAATTTACTTTAAGAAGTATCATCCCATACATATATGAGTGTGAACTAATCAATTTTGATACACCTGCATGTACATGTATGTAAACATGGTACTGTATTATTTTGTTTTTAGCGATACCTCTTGGAAGTGTTGTATGATATCTTCTACCTACCGATCGCAGAATGGACTGATAATTTCTCCACAGCACTACAGAGTATAGGTAACACCTCTTTCTTTTATATGGACACTAAAATGTTCTTCTATTTGGATATTGGGACTTGGTAAATAATAACAAGGATGTCTTTGTGAATTTCATATTGTATATTTTGTTCATTTTATTGTATTTTTGTCGCTTCTAAATACTTGATGTATTGACTATTGAAAATCGCATTCTAGGGAGATAAGTCTGCAAGAAATTAAAAGTTTTGACTTTAGTTTTAGGCTATTGAAAATATATGAATAAAAATTGAATATTAGAATTGAATACTATGAAAGGTTTTGATGGTTTGCCATTCAGTATGAACACAATGTGCAACCAAACCGGCATATTGGATTATGCAAACTTGCAAGTTGTGACGTTTTTTGTGTACATCGTTCTTATAAACAAGTGACACAGGTTATACTGATCGTACTAATCAAGATATCTGTGGAAGTCTTGATATTTTGTTTTCTTATGTCACTGTTCTTTGAATTTGTGTCACTGTGTCAGAAATTTAAAATCAGCTATGACAACAGGGCCCTATCTTACAAAGAGTTGATATTGATCGCAAATTATTTACGATTGATATCAATGGCAACTATGTACATAAGAGGCTGGACAGGAGACGGCAAACTTGCGATTGGTTGGAGGACTTGCGATGGATTTGGATTAATCACAACTCTCTGTAACACCGGGCCCAGGGGGGAGTTTCACAATGATTCGAAGTCAAACTTAACTCTAAGTTGGACTTAAAAATTATGGAGAGCCATTTGTAGCCTTAAAATAAAATATATTCAAAAGCGAAAATTCAAGTATTTTAGACTTCTTAATAAACAGAAAATATGAATGATTTGAATCAACATTTTATGCCTTTTAAAATAACTTTTACAAAATATTTTCAAGGATGCTAATGGCTTTCCATAATTGTTAAGTCCAACTTAGAGATAAGTTCAACTTAGGATCTTTGTGAAACACCCCTCTGATGTTATTGCAATGAAATCTTGCCTACAGATTCTTGCCAAATGAAGACTTCGTGGAACTTGACGGAAGGCTTTGTTGTTGCTGAAGCATTGGACCTGCTTCCTAACAGGGCAATCACTAGACCAAACCTGACAGAAAATCACTTAGCCCTGCTTCTCCTTGCCTTTATCAATGCTGGTCTCTTAGAGGTAAGACATAAGGCTGTGTTCTGTTCTATTCATCATGACTACTTCGTATTTCATTACATTAATTTTTATTGCTTCAAATATAACTGCTCCAGTTATATTATATCCATTTTTAGGGCAACGTTTGTTTTTTTCCTATTTATTGGCTTGTATAATCCTTGGATATTGCATTGATTGCAATTACTCTTCACAGGAAATACTTGCACACATATCACTTTACTTTCTGTTATACATTTGGGATGCATTAGACAATATGATTTAATTTTTTTTAACTAACAATCTTGAAAAATAAACTCTCAGACACTTATTGATTATCATCAATGAAAGTGGATCAATTAACAACATTTGTCATTCTTTTATGATGCTTTTTCCTCATGCTCTGTTATCCTCTACATTTATCTGATGAACATGATATTTTTTTGTTTTGTTAAATTCAATGTATATCTTCTCTGTTGTAGAGTCTTGTGGAGGTGGTGACATCTGACAATGCCAATCTATCCATACAAGCAACCATCCTACTTGGTGAATTATTATATATGGTAAGTGAGATCATTTTTGTTTTAATAAAAGTGATAAATGAATCCTTTACTTAATGCATTATTTTGAAACCCTTGAGTAGACAGTTTTTGTATGTGCTTCTTTGTTCTTTGTCAAATTTTCTTATTCAACAATCGGTATAAAATGTCCAACCTCTTCCAGAATGCTTTTTGTTTGCACCATAAGCTGAACATGTCATCAATTACTGACTGTTTCACGATATATTGTTATGAAAGAAATCCATTTAATGTTAATGTTAACCAAAAATCTCTGTTTATTTTCTGTACAGGCGGACAAGATACTACCTCCCGACTGTGAGCAACATCATCACTGCCTACCTACACTCATGACACTCGCTGCATCCTTTGATGTACCACTGCTACAGAGAAAGTAAGATATCTTTCACCTAAAGCGGGACTGCACTACTTGTAGCTACTTGCGCTCTCTATATAGCCAACAATGCCTAAGCGGTACCCGTTGATCCCCCATGGTGGTTCCCTTCTTCTTACGTTAATTGAGAGCTGATTTGATGAGATAAACCACCTGCTAGTGACCAAGCAGGGAGGTCTAATCCCTCCTGGCCAAACTAGTGCAGATAGGCTTTAACATCTCTTGTTACTGGCAAGAGAAACTAAGCTCTCTTTTGAGTTACTTCCTTTGTTACTCCAAGGAAAGCATCTATTAGATAACTTCTTATGGTGCTATGATTTATACAAAGAAAACAAACAACATAGATACCCATTCAAAACACTCACTTGATATCTTAATTTCACCATGACGGTATTAAAGTGAACTACATTTTATCTTATGATGCTAAGCTGGTCTTCATATTGCCTTGAATTATACAAACTATCTGTCTTGTATGTATGTATATATGCAACAGTTATGTTTTTCAATAGGATAAATATGTCAAACTAGAAAAATAATTTGGCCTTTTAAATCTGTGCCACCATCGGGAAGTAAGAATATGCTCATGAGATACATATTTTGGTATTTTTCTTTTTACAAATGGTATTTATTCTTTTCTTAAATGTTTTCAGTCGTGCAAGTGCGGCCGTGACAAACCTAGAGCGCCATCACGAGATGAAGAAACGCGGAGTGATACCATGCAGCCTGTATCTAGACCACATTCTTAGCAACTCAGACATGTTTGTCAACAGCCAGAGAGTGGTTGCTGATAAGAGCAAGGATTTGGCAGTGGTATCAAGGGTAAGCCACGCCACGCCCAGTATGGTATCTAGTTAGGTTATTAGGGAGGGGTATAGGGATATACAGGCAGTATGGGGGAGGGGAGCCACACCCCAAATCAGTTTTTTATGTTAAAGAAAGTGTGTGCAATGTATTTAGCACAAGGATTTACCAGTGGTATCAAGGATAAGCCACACTAATTATGGTATCATTAATGCCAATATTCTACTAAAATTTAAAACCGATGCTTTATTTAGGCTTTGTTCAAAATGCAGTTTAACAAAAGAAGTTAGTCTGAGGTCTCTCTGTTTCCTTTTGATATGCAAGTTATGTTTAAACGAATTAGTTGAAGACAGACCTTGGGAGTTTAGGTTATGAGGGAGGGTGCAATGTTTTAGAGCATGTGGTATCTGGGGTAAGCCACACCCAAAATGGTTACTATTACAGTTAAATTTTTGAGGGAGGTGCAAAATGTTTAGAGCAAGGATGTACGAGTCGTATAGGGGGTAAACATTCCTCAAGTTTCTTATCTCATTATGTGAGGAGCACCTTTTTCATGATAGAAATAAAGGGAAATTCCCCTGCTATCTGAAACTGGCCCTATATACATGTATGTAATATGCATCAATAGTCTGTTTGTTGGAAGACCTTTGCTGTACATGCATTTGGATTTGTTTTCTTTCAAGCATTTTGGACTTAATTAACCGGCATATTTTCTTTGAAATGATGTACTCTTGTAGAGCCAAACCTATGCCAATTGCATAGTTTGCCAAATATGTCTCTGCCATCTTGTTGGTATGAAAGCTTGAGAATCGCATAGTTTATGTTTGATGTTGGCTATGCAAGATCATTGTTTCATGAACCATGTTGGGAAGATGAATATCTTGAAACGTGATGTCATTATTTGTTACCATGGCACCAGACTACTAACTTGCATGGCTTTCAATGTACATTGCATGAAATTGACCACATTCTTGTCATGTCTATTAACACATCGATTACTAACAAACCGATTTTACATCTTTATCTTCATGCCATTTTGTATATTCCCCAATGTTCATATATACATCTACATGTATTCATCCCCTTATGAATATGTGATGAAAAGATACAATATGTCAACATAATTATTTATAATGGAAAACAGACAGACATGTATTTTTAAAAATCTTTATTGAAATATTGCCCCTGTTATGCACAATAATTGCATAATATGGATGTGTAAGGTTACAGCAATGACATTCATACATGATATTATCATGTCTGTGGATACTTTTATTTTATCAAATTCAGATGCTATCAGTTGCTGTGTAATATTTCAGTATAAATAGCCTTGTTTTTTTTATTCAGAAGAGATTTTTGTTAAGAATATTTTTCAAATTGAAATGAAATTTTCTCCCTCTAATCTTTATTTTAATTCTATTTATTTATACCTCATTTTGTTTCTTCTGAGCCCTTAAAAAAATACTTTCCAGAGCTCTATTGAATATTTTCATAGTTAAATCATTCTCTGTCTTCTTATTTTTTAAACTTGAGGATGATATTGATAGCATGCAATGGGTGTTGGATGATTAATGGCACTAATTTTGTCTTTCCTGAACCTGACTGAAAAGTCGAGAAGCAGATCGTTATCCTCGGCTTTGGGAATGCCTTCCTCATGGGACAAGATATCCAATCGGTCAACGCAGGTCTGTCGCTAATATAACTCTTCTTCTTCAATACTATTGTCTTTTTCTCCTTCTCTAGCACTAAAGGTGTCTTAGACAAGTGTGAATCATGCAGAATCAAATGCAAACTTATGCAAACGTATCTAGATTAATTTTGTAGAATTATTAGCAAACCTATGAGTAAACATACTAAATTTTGCAAGTGTGTCGACCTGAGTTAGAATTATATTTATCAAGAAATGAGAAATGCAAAATAATTTGCCAATTCTTTCAATAAGCTGAAGTGTGCAGTATTAGTTGCAAACCTTTTGCAGTGAGCTAAAATATTCAGGATTATTTGCCAACATAACTAAGAAAAAAATTTGCTATCCTGCAAACCTACTAATTGATTTGCCTCTGTATGAAGTGAATTATGCCAAAATTATTTGCCATTCATTTGTAAAAAACAGCAACATGCCTATGCTTTTAAACCTTGGTCACACCCCTAAACCGACCAATTCTTTGGGGTTGGGGCTTCGGGCCGTCGGTCTTCTTGGTGTGACTGAGGTATTACAAACTTATCTATCAACTGATTTGCACCCTTCGGATGTAGTTTAATAGTCTTCTTTGCTTATTCCTTTATTCTTTTCCTATTTTTAATCAAAAAACTTATTAGGTGCAGAAACATCTGAAGCCAATTGTAGTTCAACCACATGTTTGATTTGAGTCCAAAATGAGGATGGAAGTTATTTCTTTGACCATGTTTGTAGCAATTGGGGTTTCAACTTTGGATTTAACTAAAATAATATATGAGTTGTATAATTTTCTGCTCTTTACTATTTTTATTTTTATTTCCTATCCATTAGTGTTTTGTGTCCTTTAATTATGTTTTTTGCAAAATATTTGAGAACACTCCAAGGAATTAATGGTAACCTTTGTTTGAAGCACATTCTTTTAGATTTAGAGTTCTGTTCTTATTTTGCCACAATCACACAAATGCAAATGTTTATGAAAATCTATGGTATTCTGAAGTCAGTGAAACTCAAAATAATATTTAAAAAAAATATCAAACAAGGGTATATCACAAGTATGGCCTGTACAAGGAGAACATTTGAGGGTTGTTATGTGGAAGTGCATCTTAATAAGTAAGTGGGACAATACTAGCTACATATTAAAGACATTGTCATATGTAAGGATACGATCTTGTAACATTTGATGGATAAATATTATATGCAAGACCTTAATTTTCTGTGTTTTCATTTTCTTTTCCCTTTTCTTTTGTCAGAATTTAGTTTGGGATTTGACAAATTTGAATTACTTTTTATATATTGCACCAACTTTCATAGCATCACTTGCATGCCTCACATTCTTTTGTTTGTTTGTTTGCATTTTTACACCTGCATGCTTGCATTCTCATTTGCATATTTGCATAATTTCAAGTAATTTGCATCATAATACTTCCTGTCTGGAATTAATATTAATACGTCTTGATTTGGAATTATTCCATTTTATTTTCCATTGAAGAATGAAATGTATTGATTATCATAAGATGATATAGATTGCAATGAAAACAGTTACTTCAACATTGAATATCATACTCAAAATCTGAATATGTTAAATTATCAAGGTATGATTATCTTAATTTACATTTCCAATGAAGGAAAGTACTATTCATTAAAGAGTTGCATTCATGTGTTATACATGTACAGATAACATGTTATCAAATTGTATGAATAATCATTGAAACATTACTCATATTCTTTTGAAAAGCGGACCTTTACTCAACCATATGATCACAAAGCTTTAATCATGGAATATTTTAATCAAGAGAGAAAAAATTATCAGATGTCATGCAAAATTATTTGAAGAAAATCCACCCATCAACTTTTTTAGACCCATTTGAAACCTTTTCGAAGCTTTATAGTGAAAGATGTAGGTATGTGTATTAAATAGATAAAAAGGCTTGATGACTGGTTTAAAAAGTAATCATTATTTGCTTAGTTTCAAATTGTATTTAAGCAGTGTTTCAATGTCATGGACAGCACAAGCCTATGTGATTAATGATTGCTTGGTGTTGTTTAGGTTCAGTAGAGCATTGCTGTTGTTACAAGTTGATGAAGAGTGTAGGCTTGTATGAAAAGTAATTGCTAGACTTGTTCAAGTCAATATCAGCATTGTTGATACTCCAGTTTTATGTACATGTAGAGCGCAAGCTGATATGAAAATGATTGTTTGGTGATTATAGTATTGACACTCATGCATAGAGAAAAGGCATGTTTGATAATGATTGTTAGGCTTGTTAGGTGCATTTTAACAATGTTCTTGTTACAGTTTTACATATTGCACAGGCCTTCTTATAAATGTACGTGAAAGTAATAGCTTAGAACCATTTTAATAAGTTGAAGCATTGTTGAAGCATTAGTAAGAGTTTAAGTAATTGTGGAAGATTTCAAAGAGTGTTTTATTAAAAGCTGTGGCCATTGTGATGTAAGAGATATATATTGCTTTGATATTGAACAGGAGAATGAGGATTCTGCCGTACAAACCATGATCAAAGAAACCTTGGTACTTACCACTAAGGACCACACCGTCTGGAACTGGGAACTTATAGGAGGAGCAATCAAGGTAATTCATTAACTCTGTCTGTTTGTTGGTTAGTGTGCTCGTCTGTCCATCTGTCTGTCTGTCTGTTTTTCTGTATGTCAGTGTCTGTAATTTGTCTATCTGTTTGTACTGTATATATATTTCTGCTTGTATTTTGTACATGAATGTTTTTACATGATTATTTGTCATTCTTAACTTGATCATCTAAGTGTATGTTTTTCTGTAAGTGTGTTATGATGGTATAACTCTATTATCAAATAAACATTACTTTACTTGTATAAAAGAACTGTTGCTGAGCTAGCGCCATGAGCGTCCCTGGACGGTGTGTGCGCTCTATAAGTTTACACTATTATTATTATAATTATTATTGTTTTTTCGTTTGACTGGAAAACTGGTTAATGAAGTTCTACAAATGATTTTGAACTACAGGAGTATGATATTTATGTAGTGAATTGTCCTTATCAATGTTCAAATGCATTTGTGAGTAACATTAACAATTACAATATGAAGGAGGTACAGTAGTTCAGAGTGGCATTTAATACTGGATGTACATTTAGGAGTCGTTATATCATCCATTGCCGATATAGTACACTGGTAATAGGTTCATTATAGATATCAGGTGTTTCTTACAGGTGTGATGCTGTTATCTCTTATTACTGTTTACTTTCTGTCATTGAATATGACAGGTGGGTTGGTACAATGATAAGATTAGAGATAGAGGGCTAGGGATACAGGTTGATTCACGTTTCATAAGGAAAGGTATGACATTTAGTTAACCTGCATTCGAACTTTTATGTTATGTTCTAATATGGTAAAAAGGAGTCATATTAAACATTTGGTGTGCAAGTTCATGTGAAAGGTCATTTGAAAGGTTGTGACCTTGATTAACCTCTGTTATCTCATGCTTTGTTCTGCTTTATAGAAAGGAGGAGTTACACTGAAGAAGTTTGAGGATGCTAATGTTAACAGGTGAGAAACATTCCTTCTGTTCGGTCAAACCCCCTTTAATTGAACACCTGTATAGAAAGATCAAACAACTGTCTTTAAAGAACACATTTTGGTTCCCCTTGAGCAGAGTATCTTATTTAAACCTGTGTAATAAGTACCTGCTCATAAAGACTGATTTTCTTGTCCTCCTTGAGTGGTCTTTAATATTTATATACAGTATATTCTGTATTTTGTTTTCACATTAAAGGGGAAGTCCACCATGCCATCAAGATTTCTTTAATAAAAGGACTGAAAGAAACAGAAGTGAAAGTTCTGAGGAACATCTGATAAAGGATAAGAAAGTTATTAAAATTTTAGTTGTGATTGAACCAAATACAAATGTGGAATTGTGTGATTTCCCTTGCAGGCAGCTCTTCATTGTTTTACACTTAAATTTATTTAACAAAAGCTTTACCAATGATCAAGATTGTTATGATACATTGCCTTCATTTGATCAGGTTTTTTCGTCGGTTGGTTGAGTTCTACAAGCCGATGAGTAAGCAGTACTCTGTGATCAGTCTCGGGCGGGAACTGGGCCGATCTAGTG
Organism: Strongylocentrotus pallidus; assembly: GCA_030265145.1. Classification (NCBI taxonomy): domain Eukaryota; kingdom Metazoa; phylum Echinodermata; class Echinoidea; order Camarodonta; family Strongylocentrotidae; genus Strongylocentrotus; species Strongylocentrotus pallidus. Next base: position 2,103 of record JARBES010078412.1, on the reverse strand, counting down.
AGATCCAAAGCTACACCATCATTGGATGTCAACTTCTCAACTTTCTTCTTAATTGCGATGAAGTAAGTCATTGTAGTTTTTACATGCATATGATGATGATGATGGGGAAGGAGGAAGAGGGGGAGAAGGAGAGGGGAAAGAGGAAACCTAGTATGGTGAAAATGGTGCTGATAGTGATGGTGATGATGATGACTTTCATGATGGGGAAGAAGGAGGGAATAGGAAGCCAATTATGGTGAAAATTATGGTGATGGTGATGATGACTGTCATGATGATGATGGGGAAGGAGGAGGAGGAGGAGGAGGAGAAGGAGAGGGGAAAGAGGAAACCTATGATGATGATGATGGTGTTGATGGTTATGATGATGATAACGGTGACTGTGACTGAAGTTGGAAGTGATGATGGTTCATGTTGATGATAACGATGATGATGATGATCAATTTTACAACTAGTGAAGTAAGAATATATATATCCTTTTAACATTATTGTAACACTATTGTAATAATGAGAATGGGCTTTTGATAATAATCTTATGGTTATTGCCACAATATTTTTATTTATAATTCTGATCAATATGAACATATCAAATCCAATTCAGGTATTTATAAAGCGCCAATATCTAGTTGCCTAATTAAAGGCACTGATGAGACTGAAAAACTACCAAAATTTCTGTTCATGATTCTAACTGGGAAAGACAAAAAAGCAGCAACTTATTGTAAGCAATCTGAAATAGGTATGTCTTTAGTTAGATTCTGAAAGTGGATAACTGGTGACAAGAACAAAGGATTTGGGGAAGACCATTCCACAATCTTGATGCAGAGGCATTAAATGATTGATCTCCGAGAAGAGAGCGTGTTCGTGGACTCTCAAGCAGGTATATTTACCTGCAGATCGCAAATTAGTGATGGTGATGGTGGTTATATTACCTGACTGCTAGGAAAGCATAAATGCTTGTAAGTAAGCAACCAGAAGATCGACTGCTTAAGGTCCTCTCCGAGGGACCTGGTAATGAGGATTAATGCCTTACCAAAGGGCACTAGCGCATTGCCTTGGTTTCGAAACCGGGTCACCGGATTACGAGACCACTGCTCTACCGACTGAGCTATCGCGCCTCCTTTAAGGGTTAGTTTGAGGGTTATAAATAATTATTATTCTTGTACCCCAGACTGATGCTGAGAAGCTCCTGATGGAGCTAACGGTAGACATTGGAGATTGTCTCCTTGAGATCAGCATGGCTCCACGTAACGAGCTCCCTCCACAGGCCGTCTTTAGCCCATCAAGCATTCAGAACACACTCAGTCAAGATTACTTTCTACTGGTTGGAAAGCTATCTAAGACTCATGAAGGAGAGAAGATACTGGAGAAAGCTGGCGTCTTTCAATAGTGAGTGGGATTACTTTTGTTTTTACCAATGAAAAAGCTGGGGAAGGAAGATACATGTCTTGGAGAAAGTAGAATAGAGAAAACAAGAAACAATTAGTCTGTAATGTAAATGTGTTTGAGGAAGTGTTTAAAAGTAGAAAGCTTTAGAGGATATGTTCATTGCTTTTGGTTTTGCAGTGTATTCGGCCTTTTGCTTGTTCCATCGAATAGAACTTGCCGTAAGGTTTACTGAAACATTGTCAGAAACATGGAAATATGAGAGGTTTCGGACTAATCGTATAATGATTTGTTTGTTCAGTAAAAATGCATTGTTCCTTCTAAAGATATGGGAAATGTTATTCTTCCCAAATCTAGTCAAATATGTGTAGAATAACCTCTGTGTTTTTGTGCACTTACCCAAATTTGCAACAATTATGAGTGATTTCAATCATATAACATTTTGTTATTTGATTCCTAACCCATGTTTCTGGTCTGCAGTATAATAAATATCAAATTTTACTTTGTCAATGACTAATGTTACGTTTGTGTACAGTCTACTGGATGTGTGCTCGATGCCTCACCATGAGACGTTACAGAAGCTGGTCGTGACCTGTCTGGACTACAAGAGAGATGGTCTAGCTAGGACGGTCCTGGGAAAGATGCTAGCAGGATCTTCAGAGGTACATATTAATACAGTCAAACCTGTCTATAGCGACCGCCCAAGGGAAACACAAAAAGTGG
>JARBES010077777.1:0-10503 GCA_030265145.1 Strongylocentrotus pallidus | reverse complement strand
CACTGCTAACGTTTAAATTTCACAGATAGGACATACATGACATATTCATAATTCCTGCAAAGTTTTACAGAATTTGAGGTTGGCTGCAAAAGGGACATAGTACCTTTAATGTTATATTGTAATATCGTGGTAGTATAAAAAGTATAGGGCCTACATTGTGGAGATAAATCAATGATATACGGGCCATGCACAACTCAATAGTGCAACAGCATTTTACATTACCATCAAATTCACTATTTTCTTTACACATGCGTACTAGATTTTATCACACTGTTGCCGATAAGTTGACAAAGTAAATAAATGATGGTGACGATATGATTTATTCTTCATAGGTAAAGATTATATCTTCCAAATACTGTATCTATCATCTTAAAGCGTCATAGAGATTGATAAGTTAATGTTCTCAGAAGATAACAAAATATCTATCAAGAATAAACCATGTTGTCAAAATCATTTCATGAAGAGAGATAAGGTTTTAATATTTATGCCACCTCTATGGACAACAGTTTACTATCATATTGAGCCTTTGTTGTATTGTGTCGATTCGTAGATTCTGGCTTTAAATGTTGGGTACATCCTCTGAAATTATGAAAATGACCGAGACTTGAGCGAGTATGACATATACCACTACATTGCTTACTTGGGGGTATAAGTAAGAAGGACCTGGGCAGACTTCAACGTCTGCAAAACAAATGTGCCCGTCTAATCTATCAAAAACCAAAATGGTCTCACGCCACCCCATTGTTGCAGGAACTACACTGGCTCCCAGTTGCTGATAGAATACAATACCGGATACTTGTTCAAACTTTCAAATCTATGTCGACCACCCTTCCTGTATACATTTCCTCACTCTTTCAGCAACAGAGAACATCCTATTCTCTTAGGTCTTCATCAGCTCCTACCTTTGTCATTCCCAAATCCCGTAAACAGGCTGGTTTCAAATCCTTTCAGTCCTTAGCCCCACGTCTCTGGAACAAACTCCCTTCTTTCTTAAGAAACAGTACTTCACTAGATTTCTTCAAAAAACATCTGAAAACTTACCTCTACAACTCCTCTTAAATTGTTGAAAGTCTAAGAGCGCAGCGCCTTGTAACCTTTGGAAAAGGCGCTATATAAATCCAATTATTATTATTGTGCAATACTGTTTTAGGATTTTCAGTTTTGATTACTGAAATATATAATTCGTTTATAATTTCAGCTTGGAGTCACGCCGTTGGTGGACAATAACCCCGCTCATAACTATTATTATGAGATAGTTGTGATGACAGGACAGAGGAAGGCCGGTGGAACCGATTCCAAAGTAAGCACATTTTATTACATAAGGATGATTTACAGATACCATAGAAAATTGATGTGTTAGTATATATCTTACTGCTGTAATAAATGATCTACTGAACTCCACGTTACGTCATACAGTGAAATTATCCCTTTTAGGACAGCATTTTGAAGGGCTAAATTGATCACCTTTTCTTTTTCAAATTGACAAAAATTATATCTACTTTTTAATACTATTGTATTTTGTGCAGTATCCTTTTGTCATTACTTATGTAAATTGCACTCAATTCAGACAAAAGGCTGCCATGAACAATGTTTTTTTTATACCACAATAAATAAATAAATTAATAATATTGCAGAGCCCATTATCCGAATATAATATGTCTCTTAAATAAACGATCTATGTTGAAAAGATAAAAAAATTGATAACTTGATACGATTTTGTTGATGATTTTTAACATCTCCATGCTAATCGATTGTAAAGACTTTGTAGAAATCAAATTAGGGTACTTTGCATACCGTATTGTATTGTCCATTTAAATTATGTTTGTATTATGTAAATATGTCATTGTCTAGTTCGCATATTTCAATAGGTGATGCACAATGCAAATAAAATTGCTTCTGGGTACTTTTTAAAACAGTTTTGCGATCGTGTTAGAGGAATAATGAAATTAAATAAAAGGGATGATGATATGATAATTAAAATTAATTTGTCCATTTGTATAGCGCAGCTACTATGCTTGTACACTGTATACTCTACTGAGCTTAAAACAGGGTATCATATTATTACCTGGCTGTAGCTGAGCTGCTATGATAAGGTGTAAAGCGTTCATGGAATTTCTTCCTACTGACTATGTATTTCAACTGGATGGAGAAGGACAAATGTAGATTGATGTCTTGCCAAAGGACATAGGTGTCGCAGCAGGAATCGAACCGCGAAACATGTAATTCACATTCCGGTGACATATCCACTAGACCACGACACCTCTACATTTGTTTATTCTAAAACTATGTTGTTTTGTTTTGTTTTGTGTCTTCTAAAGGTAAGTTTCATCATGTCTGGTGAGAATGAGGAAACTTCTGTACGAGACTTTGAGGACGACAAGAGAAAGATCTTTCGAAGAGGTGCCTCTGATCGATTCCTCATGGCTGTACCAGGGTAAGAACTACTACCCCATAGCGTCTTTAAGTTCTAAAAGTATTTCAAATTAATAAGGGAATAATGATTTGTTGTTGAAAATTGGTATTTGGGGCCCGTTTTTATAAAGAGTTGCGAAGTAATCAAAACCATTCGCAAGTCCTCCAATCAATCGCAATCTTGCGCTCTCCTATCTCGTATGTACATAGTTGCGATTGATATCAATCAAAAATAAGTTCTGACTGATGTGAACTCTTTATAAGACGGGGCCCTGTTGTTTTACTTAGCTTCTCGTGGCGCTATGCAAAGGCAACCATATAGTCAATCACTCGATATTGATTAAATATTACAGGCGTTAGAATAATTCAAGTAATTCTTATGTTTCATTCTGTCTGAATAATTAGACAGATTTGCTGTCAAATGAAAGGGGACGATTCATTCATAATATGGAATATTTTATATGTTGGTGCCTACTGTCGATGCGACATCGTATTTTGTGGTAGCGATGCCACATATTACCCGATCCCGGCAGAATCCGGCAATAGCCCAAGTAAAAAACCCCTCTATTCCCCGTGTTTTCCGATCAAAGAATTATCCAGTAGCCCAATGCTCTTGAAAAATAACTATTCCAAAATGCTCGTAATGTGAATTTTGATGATGCTTAGTTTCGTTAGCATATGACTTAAGATATCAGGAGAAAAAAAGAAGTTGTGTAATGGGGCAATTATCGATTATGAGAAAAATTAAGAATAATATATACATGGATCTTCCTTAATATATTAATGATAGGCCGTTGGGAACGCTGAACTACATGCGGATCTGGCACGACAACTCTGGTAAAGGCAAGATGCAAGGGTGGTACGTCAAATACATCGCCATCAGAGACATTCAGACCAGGGAGAGGTTCTATTTCATCGTCAACCAGTGGTTCTCAGTGGTGGAGGATGACGGACAGGTAGGAATGATGATGGTCATGTAAAACAAAACCAATCTTCATTGTAATTTGTATTCAATAATTATATATCGGAAATACCTTTAAAATGGATGCATATTAGCAAAGACCCACATAAACAAAGTATTATTTACCAGGAAGACATTGTTTGCAGCATGACAAAGGAACTGAAAATTAGTCCTCTTTTCGTTATTTTGTAGGCGAAATATTTTATAATTTTATCTAGATATTTGAATAGATATTTGAAGGGATCGTTATCTTTTCCATGTTTTCAAAATAAATTGAAAAATCATTTTGTAGTTGAACAAGCAATCTATGTGCAACAAGATAGGTTTATTTTATTTCTTGATAAATGGATGTACGTCTAATTCATCTAAATACTAGAAACTTGTTTTCCATTGTACCTTTCTATGTGAAACGTATGTATCCATTAGTTTGTACATTTGCTTATACTGCTTTATGCTTTGAAAAGAATTGAATAAAGACTTTATTCCAAGAAGAAAAAAGAATGGTGTTGGTGATGATGATGATGATGAAGATGGTGGAGATGGTGGTGGAGATGGTTGGTGGTGATGATGAAGATATTGCTGATGGTAAAGGTTGTGGTCATGATAATAATAAAATAGTGATGGTGGTGATGATGACAATGAAATTGATGATGGAAATGATTGAGGTGGTAGTGATGTTGAAGGTGATGATGATGATGATGATGAAGATAATTAAGATGATACAAATGATTATTGTACTTCTTCTAGCAGTAATTTTTCTTATGATATATGTTGCGTGATAACATGACATATATTTGTTTCTGATGTATCTCAGCATACATCTGGAACCGAACTTGATAAGCGAGTAAGCATTTAATAGCATTTTTCCTCCTGTAACATACAGATCGACCGACTGATCCCAGTGGCAGGACGCGAGCAGATGCAGAATTTCTCCCACCTTTTCAGTAACCATACTCGCAAGAACTTCAACGATGGCCACCTGTGGTTCTCCATCATAGGGCGCCCTCCTGGTAGTCGCTTCACCAGAGTACAGAGGGCTGCATGTTGTCTCATGTTCCTTTGGTTGGAGATGCTGGTTAACATCATGTTCTACCAGGTCGTCCCACCGGCAGCTGCTAAGAGCCCCATTGAAATTGGACCATTGAGTCTCTCGCCCGCTCAGGTACCCGCCCTTCCCATCCTCTTTGACTAACACACTGGTGGTGGTGGTGGTGGTGGTGGAGGTTTTGCTGTAGGTAGTAATGGTGATGGTGTTAATGTTTCTTGTAGAGATGATAAACGTTGTTGTTAATGGTGTTGATGGTCAATGATATTCGTGATGATGGTGATAGTGGTGGTGATGATGATGAGCGATGGTAGAGTCGGTGGGGGTGATGGTGGTGGTGGTGGTGGTGGTGGTGGTGATGGTGATGGTGATGGTGGTGACAATTGTATTGGTTATCATGGTGGGTGATGGTGGTGGTGATAGTGGTGGTGACCATGGCAGTGGTTATAAATGGATGATGTTAGGTATGGTGGTGGTGGTACACGATACAAAGCAGACAGATAATGACATCTTTCCACCATTATCTCAACAGATCAGCATTGGTATCCAGGCCAATCTCATAGTTTTCCCGGTATCCCTTCTGGTTGTACAATTATTCCGGAAGTCCCGGCCGAGGAATATGAGACAGTCCCGCATCAAGTTAGCGGCCCTGGTCAACAAACCCAAACGAAAACTAAGGCGTAGACCTCGTAAGACGGCACCCGCTAACTACTCCAAACTGGAAGACTTTGTAAGTGAGAGATCGTGTTGAACAGTCATCATCTCCTGAAATGAAACTCTCATGAAAGAAATAAAGATGATAAAAGAATTAAATTACAAATTAGATGACTATTGAATTAAAATTATTGAATAAAATCTTTCATTTCTGTTTACCTGATGAGGGCTATGGGAGAGAAGGGACAGGGGGACAGAGAGACGCTGAAAATGAGAGGGAAAGAGAGCTGCGGACAGGTATAAAGATGAGATAGAGGAAGATTTGGGGGAGATAATGTAATGTTGTGCCGTGTAGGAAAAAATGATGGTTACCATACGTTCTTCTCTTTGCACACTTAAATAGCATCCTGAGGTTATGCTGTTCAGTTGTTTCAGTTATTCATTGCCATAATGCGGTTCTTAATCATGCTTATCCTTCACACTTCCCCATTCTAATTCAACCTGCCAGGCATCACCGAGTCGGATCGTCCTTGAAGAGGGCAATAAGCCCCCGATGATGGTGAATCCGACGGCAGGTACGAGGGCCGAACCGAGCCTCGTTGTCCCTCCCGTCCCTGGCACCTACGATGAGACAGCGGTCCAAAGGAGTCAAGGCGCCGGCTACTTGGGCGGAGAAACATCACCTACTCCGCAAGGAGATGCGACAGTGAGTATCGATTTCCGCTATGTTCGAGCTTTTAGGTTTCCATTTTAAAAAGGAATATGGACGTGTAATATTTTGCTTTTATTATGCAAATGCAAAAGTAATGAAGCGATTACATTCAATAAAGCTGATTGGACATACGATTTACAGATTTACGATTAAAAAAAAAGTACCTTTGAGGACTAACCTTTTAGCTCACGAAACTTCAAATCGGCACCAAAAATGTCCACAGCAAACTATCATTTCTCCCGTGAAAAACAACCAACAAATCTAATCGCCGAATGTATATCCCCGCGAGGTCCTGATCCAAACGTTCTGAAAATCATTTCTTGAGATTAAAATGCATACAAATGTCCACAGCAAAACTTGTTTTCCATGTGAAATCCAAAGACAGGTAGATATGACGCCGAATGTTACCACTTGTTTTGTTAATAGGTCCTGATCCAACCGGACAAACCGAAGCGACGCAAGAAGTTCTCCTTCCCTTGGTGGTGTGTCATTGTAGCATGGATTGTCTTGCTCTTATCCATGGCGGCTGCTACTACCATTACCATTTTCTACGGCATCCAGTTTGGCAACACGGAAACTAGCGAATGGCTTTGTTCCATTATCGTTTCATTCGTTTTCGGAATCTTCCTCACGCAGCCCATCAAGGTATGTTTTTTGTACGTATAAGTGCCGTAGTCAAGTGGTTTGAACTAAGTTAGTTTGAACACTTGACTGGATATGCAAAGACCATGGGTTCAATGCATGGCGTTAATCGAAATTTGCCACTCCATACCCTGGAGAGAAATGGGGACCAGATAGTAAGACGAAAGCCTTTTAAATAGTTATTGTCATATGCCCTCAGGGATTACCCCCAAGGAGTGGAGATGACCGGGGATAATAATAATAATATCTAAAAAGTGCTTAAAGACGATATGTTGTATCAAGCGCTATGTTAATCCAGATTTATGATTATTATCCTAGTAGTAATATAATTCCAGTGATAATTTAAGGTTATGGATGTTTACTCTGACGTCCTGTCTGACGACAGTCGTGACAGCGGCTTAATTAGCGGTTCAATTAGTTTTTTTGTTTAATCACGTATTGGGTTCGGTGTTTGCAATGGTGAAGATTCGTGATGGGGACACGGAGTTTAGCTGCGTGCAAGAATTGTACACACATTATTAATTGGTGACTCCTGCAATTACAATGTATGCGATACAATATACAATGAATCTGCCGAGTGCATGTCTTTGAAACATTATTTTCCTTGGTGCCCATTAAACAGATCCTGCTGCTTGCGACCTTCATCGCCTGTATTGTCAAGAGCCCTAACGCTGACGAGGACACGGAGATGGAAGAGGACGAAGAAGAGTTTGATCTTGGAAATGATGAGGAATACCTCCACACGGTCTCCGGTAATAACCCTCTTGACAACGCGGTGGTTGGATATTGCCAATTGGTCCAGTGCTTATTTGTCCTATCGTCAATATTCGTCTCATCACATTTTAATCATTGTTTCTTTTACCTTTGGCCTCACGCTCCTTGTTTAATTGCCAGTTCGTGGATTGCATGACGGGATTGGATGAGCTAGATTAGGCAATGGGCCAAATAGCAAGAAACCTACTCGTCTGATGATATTCATGCGACATTTCGGGATGTTCCCATATTCCAATAAATCCCTTGTCCCTTATGCCATGTCATATACAATGCAATGTCCATGTATGCTACCACACTTTGGTTGTTTTGTGTATACATATCCTAATATCATAATCACACAAACATTGGTAAACATTTTTTCCCAATGAGGTCGTCCATTAAAGAGAGAAAAAGGCGAACACATAAACATAAATATATAGACTTGGAGTTGTTACCGAATACACATGACTGAGTACTTGAAAGATTTGTATTGATGTAAACCTCCAAGTCCCGTAAAGTATACCATAGTAGCTAATACGAATGTCATTACAAGGGATTTATCCTTTTCAAGTCGTAATTTGGCAATAATAATGATGTTCGATAATCTCTTATCTCCCCATAAATACGTATTAACCCCCGTCTTTCCTTTTCTCCCTGTCTCCCCCGCTCTCTATTTCTCTCTCACCCATTATCTTCCTCTCTTCCAAATACGCCCTGTCGCCCCATACCTCAAATTACCCTAGGTTCCGTGTCGACGAAGAAGCGCAAGCTGCCATACAAGCCGCCTGATCCAGAGGCACTGGAGCGAGCCAGAGAACAGCGTGTCAAGGAGATCAAGATGTACTCCATCTTCCGAGAGATCTTCTTCTACGTGGTCTACCTTTGGGTGGTCCTCGTCATCAGCTATGGCAACTCTGACCCTTCGGCTTACCGCATGCAGGAGGACTTCTTCAACGAGCTGGTGATCGGCCAAGACAAAGTGCATTCCTTCAACAAGGCAAGTTGTTCTCTTATTTTTTATTTCTTCAAAATGGAATTAATTATGAGGTGATAGTGATAAATGCACCTCGTTTCCTTTAGATTGAGGTGATAAATTATCTTCCCCCTCCCTTCTGGTATTTCACACGCTATGTCAGGCGTAAACCTTTAACATAGAGATTACTTTCTTCAGACATTCATATTTTGCACTTTTTCACGGTGATGGCAGGGTATCTTTTCACAGTTTGTTGAAGAGTCACATTTATGAAGTATTTCCCTCACAGTATCCCATTACTTTAAATTGATGGCATGTTCTCTTCCCTATGTCCTTTCCACATTGACTGTCTGAACATCAATTCATTGCTTTCTTTGTCACCAAGAGTGCTAACTTGAAGTGCTCTTGTTCTTAAAATAAAGGGTATTCTCTTATCGTTCTGGCGTATGCATCTTCAAAATCAGATTTCCAGAATTGTGCTACTTCCTAGTTTAAATTTGATGATTCTTACTTTATATTGCTTAAAATAAAGCTTGTACTATTCATCATAGTTATTTGGCATTGATTTCCTTGCTTTTCTTCTCCGACGGGAAACAGATCAACAGCCACGCATCCTACTGGTCTTACCTTCACTCTACCCTCGTTCCTGCGATCTATCCTCAGACTTGGTATAATGGCGATCCTAGTCCAGAGCTGGAAGGCTTCCTCAAAAACCAGAATGCTTTCATCCTCGGATATCCTGTGCTACGACAAGCCCGCGTCAAAATGGGTAAGTACAGCACTGATGGTTTATTTTTTATATTCCCCCCTCTTTTTTTTGTTCTCTTTTTTTTTTTTTTGGGGGGGGGGAATTCGGTAAAACAGCACCCCCCTACTAAGACCAAAGTCTTAAGTGAATGAAAGGAGAATGTGTACCCCCCCCTTCCAGCTTGGATGTGGCCCTGATGATGAGAAGGAATCGTTGAGTCCTCTCCTTGTTTATTACATTCTGTCCACAGTGCCAGTGGTGTAGTATGTATCCATCCTTTGTGGTGGCACCAGTCTTCATAATTATAAGGATAAAATGCACGAGAACAAGGTTAGAGTCATGGGATGAAATTATATTATTTTCGTGCGTTGCATTCTCCTCCCTTTCGTTGAGTTTTTGTTTAAGACCGCAAATGCCTTCAAAGGTCCTGGATATTACTCTTATTTTTATTTATGACACCTCTAGTGCCCTTTTAGAGCCTTTAAATCTGATGGTACCAATTCAGCTCCACTTTTAAAAAATACTATTAATTAATTAATTAATTGATTAATTGATAATAACAATACACGGGCCGGATAGTTGTGCGTATTATAAGCAACACGAAAAAGCCAACAAAAAGCTAACATTGGCATTGGCTGGAATCAAAGGTATAAAGCGTTATATCGTTTTTTTAAGGGCTCGTTTAAATTATCGAATATTTGTGGGGCCCTACAAATATTATAAATTGTTATATTTATGGCCATTTCAGCCGTCTCTGAACCGATTTTGATCAAACAAAGATAATTTTGTCATATAAATTGTATGATCTTTCAAATTATCTTTCACAACATTATTTTCTGTAGCGCACTCTATCCCAAAACTCAACTATCACTTTTATAGTGCCTTGCTTTATGTGTCTTTAAAAGAAGTCTGTCAAAAACCATGACAAAATAATGAAAAACAGAATGATTTTAATTACCAAAGTTATCCAGGTCAACTTTTTTTTAAATTATGACACATTTTATACTATAAAAATGACTTGTTTCTTATGCTAATTTCTGTATTTTGTATGATTTATATAAATTGTTTATACTTTTCACACTTTTTCACGCCTCAGGTGAATGCGAAGTGGTGTCCCAATTCACGAACATCGTCCCCGAATGTAATGTTGCCTACTCGTTTAGCGACTCAGACGAAGGTGATTATGGACCTGGGTGGACACTCTACAATACAAACGTGACAGACAGACCTCAATACAACTTCACAGCCTGGGATGAGATAGAGAGCTATCCGGTCCTCGGACGCCAAGCCGTCTACGCTGGTGGCGGCTATCTTGCCAAGCTGCAAGGAAGCAAGGTCGAAGTCGAAGCTCTCCTGGATCAACTATTCGACGAGGCCTGGTTGGATAAGTACACCCGAGGAGTCTTTTTGGAGATCGCTTTTTTCAACGCGCAGGTGAATCTCTTTGGGGTCATCGACCTCGCGGCGGAGTTCCTTCCGACTGGTGGAGTTGAAACCTTCTACCGGATCGACATCATTCGGCTGTTCACCTACTCTAATGGTTTCGGCGCCGTCCGTCTCGCGTGTGAGATCCTCTTCCTTGGTTTCATCGTGTTCTTCATCG
>JARBES010076509.1:0-10519 GCA_030265145.1 Strongylocentrotus pallidus | reverse complement strand
ATTTATTACAGATCTACAAATATCAGCTTATCAAATTGCTGTGAAAAACTGTTACTTAGCACTAAGTTACAATTACTTTAGCCATCAAGGAAGTTGAAGACTTGCATAATCACTGTGTGAAATTCATTGTATTATATTGTTAGGAATGATAATTCAGGTTAAATGTTAATCTCTCTCTCTCTCTATCCATTCTCTCTCTCTCTCTCTCTCTCTCTCTATCCATTCTCTCTCTCTCTCTCTCTTTATATCCTTTCTCTCTCTCTCTCTCTCTCTATCTCTGTATTGTTTACCCCCTTCTCTTTCACTCCCACATTACTTTGTATATAACCATGAAATGAATATACATGTATTTAGTACAACTATTGGCTGTTGATTAGAATTAGAATATGAACTATATGTGTAGATGATATTACCGTAAGATATCGTAATATTGGCTGTAAGTTTGCTAGAACCATATAGTGCAGACTGCAGACTAAGACTATTTGCCAGTGCTGTGAATATTGTAAGGAGTTTAGGATATAAGTTGTTGAATATGTATCTTTTCAAGTTCAGTAATCTCGCTGAAAAAGGCAGTATTAGAACAATGCGATGCAGATGACTATTGGAAAATACATGATCTAGTTAAGGAAGAGTTATGAGTCTATTCAGTATTAATGTGAATGCCTGAGACAATAAAGTGACTTGTAAATTTAGGGATTAGTAAATGCTGAGAGTAGAATAATGTTCTACAAGAGATCCTCCGTCTTGGAGCGTAAAGAGTAGGAAGTATTAGACAATAGTATAGGGATGGTTATGCTAACATTCTTGTATTTTATCTATATGATTCCTTAATGGAAACGCTAAGTGATCGAGTTTATATTATTAGAAGCTATAGTAGATTGACTTATATCTCAATGTTATAGACATTCGTTAAGTTATGATTATGAGATCAATGAAGAGTGATATTGCGCTTTTAAAGCATGGAAGAAAGGATAAGTTCTTTTAGAGATAGTAAAGTAATGAATCTTTCCCAGATGATGTGGCTAGTGAAATAGAAAGAGAACACCGAGAGCTAATGAATTCAATGTATGCGAACAGGTAGATTTATTTGTTTTTAGTACTTGAAGAGTATTTTTATGCAATTTGATCGTATATAAATGATTGTAAGAAAAGACTATTATTGTAAAGGATTAAGAATAAATGACTTTGTTTTGCCACGCATCCCAGTCACCATCTATCTTTATTTTGTCTTCGGGGTGGGCGCTACACCATCATCACGACCATCATTAACATCATAATTCATCACCACCATAACAATCATCATCAACGTTGTCAGCATTATCACCATCTTCATCACCACTATCACCATCATCATTATCATCAAAGAGAAAATAAGCATAGAATGAAACAAATGTATACAATTTCTCGTTTGCAAACTAGTCAGTATTCAGCATAGCCGACAGCGAGCTTCCTGGATCAACCTTCATATAATGTAGGCTACATTTGACACATTTGAGAAACAGACTTTCATTTTATACGAGTTATGCTCTCATGAGGACAAGAGAACCTATAACTGAGGAACCTTAAGGGTCCGGACCAGTCTTTTACTCTTTAGCAAGGTAAAGCAGTTTCCAGAGCAGTTACTTATCCAAACCTACACATGTATACGACACGGAACCGTCACCATGTACTTATCTGTATGAAGACCACATATATATTTCCATCATGTAGACTGGTGGACAGAAATATGAGGACACTGCCTATTCTGCATGCATTTCCCCCAAAGCAATTTCGCAGAGGGTTATAAAAAACCTGTTTGAGTTTTGTCCATGAAGTTGGGAATATATACAATTTGAGGTTATTTCCCAAAGTACAATGATTTCAGTTTGCCTCAAATTGATAACATCATAAGGTATTCTTTAGTCAGAATCCCTACCCAACTGTCAAACAAATTCAAACTCTGGTCCCGTCTCAACTTAAATACTTTGTACCTTATTGCGTGGCGTCCACACCTAAATTTTAGTGAACAAGTGTGACATATGGAAATGCTAAAAGATAAAGCATCATTTTTTTAATCAAAATATCATTTAAATGTTTTAGAAATAGAAACTGACATGACCTAAATTCAGCATATTTGAAATTTCCATAGGTATAGGGATTACAACTTTCAAAAAATCATAACTTTCTTATTTGTCGAATTTTGTTCTAAATTTCACCAAAGTGCTTCTCTGATTTTCTTCTTTCTTTTAGAGCAACTTGTAATGTATTGTAGAGTCGGTATCTTTGAAGAAATGACACTGCTCTGGCAAAATAAATGAAAATTTAAAAAAAAATGTGGTGTCCACCCTGTATTGGCGGTATTCTGATAACACACAATGGAGATTGATCTGTATATAATTTTTATGAGTATGAATTGTTTTAGATGATATACTTTTCATTCAGAAGTAAGTGGTTATTAGAAACTTTGTAGATCGAGACACTTGGAGATATGTACCACTTAATCTTAAGAAAGCACAGGCAATATTGGTTACCTACTCTACATGTACATGAAAGGTAAGGTTCACACACATTGACATGGTACAAAATTCGTCACTTGCACGTGCAGAAAGTCTTTTTCCTTGAAAGCATGCATCCTGACCAATGTTCTTTAAAAAAGTTCAAATTTCTAAGAAATGTCAAATTTTTTGACCCATTTTCATTGGCAGACCCATTTACAAACACAAATATGACAGGTATGTTAGTGTCACGAAAGAAAATTACTGGTTTGGTGGTAGTGTCCTAATATTGCTTTCCACCAGTGTATGAGACTACATGGTAAAAGATTCTGAAAAGTACATGTAGTTAAAATGAGAATTCTGAGGACAGTGTCCAGTTTACATGGTAGAGTGTGTTTTACCAAGAGATTGGTTGTTTTTAACACATTTACGAATGTTATGTTGGGCTTTGCGTCTAGGCATACTCTGAGAGCTGAACGGCACCTTTGCTTTCACATTTTTCAAACAGTCCTTTGACGGTCTGCCAGCACCAATGCGGTTTCTGCCACCCCCAACCATCTTTCTCCTAGATGCTGCAGTTGGCTGAATACCAATTGTCTTCATACCGACTAGAGATTTTTGCTTTTTCTTTCCTAGAGCATGTGCCACCCCAGAGTACCGGCCAAAGCAGTGAAGCGCGGAAGCTAACGCAGTATCCGTTCCAGAAGTTAGTTCATTAAGTTTCTTGGTGAATTTTTTCACCGGTCCTCCAAGGAATTCTTTGTCTCGAATGTAACTTAGTTGTATAGCAAGAAATGCTTTGTTCAGCTCATCGATTACTGGGTCCCTTCCATTTTCCTCAGCACTGGTCACATCCTCGCAGTCAGCTCCATCATCACCATTCATGGCCTCCACCGTCGAAATCTCCACATCCTCGCAGTCAGCTCCGTCATCACCATCATGTGCATCTTGCTCGTTGTTCATGGCCTCCACCGTCGAAATCTCCACATCCTCGCAGTCAGCTCCGTCATCACCATCATGTGCATCTTGCTCGTTGTTCATGGCCTCCACCGTTGATGTGTCCATTCGATCTGCTTCTGCTGCATTCTGATGGTTCAAGGGCATAAACCATTCTTCCGGGACATTTTGGCAGCCTGTAGCCACCTCGTATAGCAGCGTCCTCATCGACAGATCAGTGGCAGAAATGGAGTTCCAGCAGGACTGGATGTCAAACCTCTTGACAACTAGTTGTTGATGCTTGCATGGACCACCTGTAAAGACAGAGGGGAAGAATATTTGTTTTAAAGCCCAAGTCCACTCGAAAAATAACTTACTTTCAATTTAAGCAGAAAAATCAGACTAATCAATAAAAAAAAGTCTGAGCAAAATCGGATAACTAATAAGAAAGTTATGAATTTTTAATGACATTAAAAAAAATTGAAAATCACTAGACAATTGGCAACTCACTCATGAGTCTGTGACGTCATGTCCTCACTATCCACTAATTATCATCTTTATATCGATGATATAAATCTCCTATTTTCTCCTTAAGAATCCTATTTCTTCACACCAGCATCCAAGTTAGATCGATAGTAATATGTTTTTGTGTGGATGCACTAATATAGAGATTTTTTCTCTCCAGTTAAATCATGAAAAATGTGAATTTTGATAAACTATTTATATAAAAATCAATAATTATGAATATACAATGTTCAGAAAATAGTATAAATTCTTCAAAGTTCATAAAAGATACAAAGATACAAATCATATAACCTGGGTAATGGGGAAGTCAAGTTTTGGGGAAAAGAAAGGGAAATTAATGGGATTAAACTATATAGAGCAATTGATAAATAGTGAGGACATAACGTCACAAACTGATAACCATCTTAACTATTTGTGATGTGATTCTCATTGTTCCATAGTTTTACATACTTTTTCAAAAATTCATAACTTTCTTATTAGTTATCCGATTTTGCTCAAACTTTTTTTGAGTGGTTTTTCTGATTTTTCTGCTTTTATTGAAAGTTATTTTTCGAGTAGACTTGTTCTTTAAGCTGTCGAAGTGGCCATGTGGACACATCAGTGCATGACTGCGTGCAGAGACTCAGAGCCACACTATCTGTATGTGATAATTCACAGCCCAAGTTTCCACTGGGGACCATAGCCCCATTGCTTTATTAAGGTGGTGGGTCTTTCAAAAATTGGACTCTCAAAAGATGTATCCATTGTGACATTTGTATCACAAGATGTAGAATTTCCAGATCTGATACCAATTATAGCTCACTACCAACACAATTGCATTTAATCAAATTTAGAAGAAAAGCTCAATCCGTCTTGATTAATTAAATAAGCTATAAACAATATGCTAATTTTTTAATGTCTAAAAAATGTTCTTATAAAATCAACATTTCTCACAATCTTCAGACCAATATTAATTGGTCTTAAGATTGTGAGAAATGTTGATTTTATAATACTCAAAAGTAATCAGTATAGCTATGAATCAATTGGAAAATAACAATTTGCATTGAATTTGTACCCAAAATCACAAATTCATGAGATATTTCTTGTAGACAAGCTCATATAAATCGTTACATAACACTAACACTGTACGCCCAGTTGTTGCAAATGTGGTCTACAATGATATGTAAGGCTTTAAGGGAAAATGTCATGGAGCAGCGCACAAAAATTCCTAGCATGCAGTCGCAAGATAATCTCTGAAAGTGTTATGAGGGAGGGCCTTCGATGCCCTGCCCCTGGTGGTCCAGCTAGGGTTAAAGCTCTTATCAAAGTATATATTTTAAAGCTTTCATCAAAGTAAATATACTGGAAACCCTAAAATATTTGTGATCAAGATGTTTCCTGACAAATTTGAAAATCTAAGGCAGACAAACATTTTGGAGTTTACAGTGCATGGTGACAAAATTGGAAGTCTTACCCGTCATTCCTGTTCTGCAATCGCAGACACCCATCTTCATGTCCACCATGTACGATGTTGTAAGGTCCTTCTCACTTGGGACAATGAACTTGTTGCGGCTGTCCTCAAACCTCTCGATTTTGTTGAGATCATAATCCCTACCCGCACTACCAGGCAGGAACCGAGACTGGAGGACCCGGTCTAGCCTGTTATTACAGACATCGATCAACCTCCTCTCATAGTAGGACTCCAGCCTCGTGGTGATAAAATCTATGAGCTGGATGACGTTATACGCCTTGGTCCTTTCGAGGATCTGATCCTTCATTATCCGCATTGCAGCCTCAGCATAGTTATTTGTGTTGTTGTTACGGACATTCAGATTGACTCGGTAACACACTGCCCAAGACGTCTTTTTGGCATAGATGTCCTCCAGGTGCTTACGAACATTCGCATACCTATCCAAGGTTTCGTCATTCGTGATTTCCTCATATTTTGCTTCCAGTGCCTCGACAGTGTCACAGTACACCATGTCCTTCAACAATGAAAACAGATGTGGCCTGTCCTCCTTCCTAACTGCATGCTTAGCTTCCCAAAGGAAGCGCCAAAATGCCTGAAGAATATGAAACACACATTGGAGAAGAGTGGCATCAGGGTAGACAGCATGGAGTGATTGCCTTTCGGACGTACTGTCATCTGTCATGAAGAGTTCAGGCCCAGATTTCCAACCACGCCCAAAATATGCACTGTCATCCAATAGAGAATTGTACAACTTCAGAGCCTCAGTAATTGTTTCTGTGCTCTCACTTGTTGTAATAAGCACTCCAAGTGGTAGTCCCCCAGAGGAACTGTGCGTCAAGAGCAAGAAAACTCGACACCCTTGTCTATCCATGTTGCCAGTAGCATCAATGAAAACTAGTTCACCCGAATGTTTGATTAGTTTATGGACACGTCTCATCAGAGGTGTTAAGATTGGCAATGGCAGCTTGTTTTCCCTCTGACCCAATAAGGGACAATTTGATGTTATCACCGAGTGATCCTTCCTCGATTTTCCTCTCCAACTCCTTAAGGACGATTTCTCCCTTGGCTTCACCATACTCCTTTCTGAATGTCTCGTAGTATAACCTGAAGGGAAAAGGAAGAAATTAATATCAGTGCCACAAATAGAAAATATATAGGAACAGACTTCAGAAGCGGTCACAAAAGACCTTTGCTTGCCACCCCCCCTCCCCCAATACTGACCAGGTTGATACTGACTGTGAACTACAATTTAAAATCATTTGCAAGAGTAAATTGCACACCACAAAGCAAGGTTTTCACTAGTGTTCTCTCCAGTGTACAACACACTTGAGGCTACCATCAAGCGTATAACTCTGAAAAGCAGCTACAGCACCAAGGTTAACCTTTTTACCACCAAACATACATTTTCAGGTTTTTGTACAAAGTTTATGAGGCTGCAATTTTACTATCAAGTGTAAAGATTTTGTAATATCAAGTGTAAATCTTTCAAGATATTCATGGTATTCATTCTTTAGCATTTCCAACAAATGTAAAATATTATGTGGTGAGAACTCTGGTTTCCATAATGTCAAACCTCGAGCCTACGGTCTTGCAAATAAGTCATCACCAACTAATGTACCAAAGTTCACCTACATGTATGAACACTCAAACATTCAGAAGAAAAGGACCTCTCATTTTCAAATCATGGCTGCCATTGTGATCTATGAGAAAGCCAACTTAGTGCCTGCAATGTGCAGGTATACTTCTGTCAACAGATATGGTGCAACAATGAATTTGAATCAGAATGGATAAAACAAATTACACATTGAACACATGATTTTGAACTAAACAGTCCCTTCAATCTACTAACCTATAAGTGTACTGCAAATCAGGCATGATGGATCTATCGGCACTGATGAAAATGTAGTTGTCATCGTGTTGGAGTTGAAGATCATATTTGTGCAGTTCCAGTGCTTTTGAAGAAGTGTAACCCTTGCTGAACAAATCCAGGAACTTCTCCTTGACCTCTTGACTCACATCCCTATGCTTCAAAGCATCTGCAGCCTTGAGAGGGTGGTTATGGGTGCACTTGACTTTCACAACCATCGGATGATCAGGCATATGAGGATCAGAAGACCTAAAAAGACAAGTGAATTAGTAAATTATGCGATGCGTAATATATACACCCGCCTGAAGTGTAGATCTGTGGAATGGCATTAATTTTTGTAATTTCTGAACCCTATAGATCCTTCTACAGTTCTTCTAGATAAATAAATTAATCATTAAATTAATATTTTGTGATTATAATGTATTTTTCGATGCATGGAAGTTTGGAAGCCCCCACAAAGCCCTATCAGATAAAACAAACAGAATCAAAATCTGCTGCAAAATAGAGGAGAAGTAGCATATTTCATCGATTTTGAATAAATTTGCATAATCAAAGACCTGAATGGATTGAATCTAATCTCTGCTGCAATACCTCCAGGCCAAAATCATGCCTAATCAAGAAGAATATAATTCTACCAAAAAAGAAGAAGTGTATAGCCTTCATCTTTTTTTCCGGCTCACACAAAGGGGTGATATTTGTGACACCCTGTCCAAAGAAACTACAGATTCGAGGAGAGAAAAATAGTACTGTTATAAAAATTTACGAACAATCAGTACAGTTGCACCTCGTGCAAAACGGATGCAAAATTACCTGCACTTCCTTTTTTTCCCATCTGGCTTTTGAAAGGTGCTGACTTTCACAACAATGCTCAGGCCTGCTGGACAATTTGTGTTCTTTGACCCCCTGCGTTGATCAGCTGTTGTGGATCTTGGTTTCGTGTCATGTTGGCAGCGAAATTCAGTCTGAAATGAGAATGTAAAACATGCATGAACAATTTTCAATATTTTGAAATTTGATCAGGGCTGAAAGAATTTACACTTACAACATATTACAATTCTTGAAAAGTAGTAGGTGAAGCCAGCGATCATCAACTGGTCATATCATAAAACAGATCATTTGCTTACGCATGCCCTAACCTCTGGAACAGCCTACCCGAAGACGTATGAAATCCGACTATTTCAAAAGAAAAACCGCGTTAAAACACTTCTGTCAAAGACTTATTAGTTTTTACTTGCACCTTGAGCACCATACAGAGTGGATTTCGTGCAATATACATGTAAGTTACATATATTATTACTTTTTATTATTATTATTATTATTATTATTAAACATACATGCATTTAATAAGAGTAAAAAAATTATTGTGAGGTTTAAAGTATACTGTTCCAAATGGTTACTTGTTTATGTTACTTTAGCTTTCCACTCTGTTATGCTTCAGTACACTCCTGACCTTCATTCATTGTCTATTATTATTAACCTCTTGGCTTCTATTGTTACTTACGTCCCTATTCATTCATCCTCATTCACATTACCTGCCATAGCACCACACACACTCTTCCTATTTCTTGGCTATTCAACCCAGCAAACTAATTGCACATGGCACGCTATCTTTCCTCTGGCTTTCTATTGGTTACTAATTACTCCATGTATAATCTTGTGATTGGTTGTTATTGTTTTATGGACTGCATGTCAGCCATCTTGGCAGCCATTTTGGAGATGCAGCTCAAGTACGTCCACAATCATGTCAGACTAGTTTTGTCTTGTGCGAGTTTTACGTTATGTTGAAACTTAGGGGCATTTTCAAAGGTAACAAAATTGTGTACTTGCACTTGTAAGTTTTAGGCCTAGATGTACACCTTTAAAAAATCTATAAATCAAACATGTCAAATGTGTGGCAACAGTGTTACTGTTAGTGTTAGTGATATGCCTATACGGCTAAAGATACACACCTTGTACAAAACTCTTTCAGCAGAGGAAGGATAAGTTCTTTCCACTCGAAAAGTTGACAAAGATGACTTCTGCATGGACTCCAGCCATTCTTTAGCCCCTTCTTCGGTCGAAACAGCCAACCTCAATGTCACTAGCTTTACTTCTTTCTCGATAATTTCTATATTACAAATGTGATGTTCATAGTTCTCAGGTAAGAATTCCTGCAATAAAAGAAGTTAAAAAAATATATAAATAAAAATACAAAATATATAACATTAGACCTAAACTAGATCTAGACCTATAAAAGAAGCATGAGCCATGATTTAGTGCTAAGTAATAATTTTTCACAGTTATTTCATATTATTAAGCTGAGATATTATTGAATAATATTTAGGGTCAATATATATCTTTTTCTTGTTTTCCTTTTTATTTAAATAAAAAAAAGAAGAAGAAAGGAACAAATATTGTAAAAAGTATTACCGGTACCTGTAATATATATATACATGTATATGCTTTATGATTATCCAACCTCTCTTACGAGATGACCCCGACAATAAGACACTATTCCAAACTCGTGGGAGACAGTGAGCATGGGATGACAATATATAATGCTTTTTACAATACTATATTCCATAAAGATTAATATGGTTCTCAATGTGTATGGTGAATCGACAGGTGGTATGTATATTATGATGTGTTTGTTCTGTAATTATCTATCTTATTTCATGACAACTTACATGTACATCAGCCTTAATTTTCGTTCTATTTGTTCCCTTTATTGTATTTTCTTTTTTATTATGGTTTGGCTATTTAAAGTAATTGATTATCTATAATTTGTGTGTGAACCTTTAAGCATGTATATATCGACTTGAATAACTCATGTATTTTCTCTGTTTGCTTTGAATTTACCAGGTCTCAAATTAATTAATGTTTAATTTTTATTGAACCTGGATTCATATTTATGTTTACATTCCATATTTTGTCTGCGTTTGTTCTGTATTTATCATTATATCCTGCCCCCTTGTTGCTACGAGGGCCAGATATCCGGCCCCAAAATAAAAACGAAGACAAATTTTGCACAGCATATTTTTCTTTAATTGTGTTGCACTATGTAGACCTTATCAGACCTCCTTCCCCATCACCATCACCATCACCCTCACCCCCAACAAAAAAAGACAATGTTTGATTCATGTCGGATTGCATAAACCTCTTTGTACGATACATGACGTGAAAACCTTCAAGGTCCGAAAGTGTTCAAGCCCCCTATCCCCCCACAGCATGGGTGTCGATCTGTAATTGATACCTATTGTTCAGGGGGGGATGATCTATTCATTCATC
>JARBES010075158.1:0-10548 GCA_030265145.1 Strongylocentrotus pallidus | reverse complement strand
TGATATTAAAAATAAATAGTTATCGCATAATAAACCATCAAACAGCACGCAGTATATCACTGTTTTGCTTCTTTATTTTAACTGATGCATATAACACAGATGGAAATGAAAGGATGTATTCCGTCAAGAGCAGAAAGGGGTGAGAGTTTGTTGCAATACAAAAGGCCTACTACATGACTCCAGACTTTGTTGATAAATAGGAAAAAGAAATATAAATTACAGGAAAAGATGAAGAGGAGATTAAGTGTGATTGAGACCCGAAAATAAAAAACTAATGTAGATTTGGTTGATGATGATGATTCACAGTATTTATATGGCGCCATATTTCTGTTAAAACAAAAAAATCAATCGAGTGAAGTCATTATTTTCACATTTGTGGAAATATGTTTTGAGGCATGATTCGAAGTGTTCTAGAATGTTAATTTCACGAAGAGAGGAAGGGAGTGAGTTCCACAATCGAAGAGTAATGGGTGAGAAGGCACCTTCTCCATGTCCCTTGAAATATGTTATGAGTACCTGGAGAGTGACATTGTGACCATAAATAACCTCTTCATTTTGTCCGATTTCCTCTTGAAATAATATAAGGCATGAAAGATTCACGTCAATCCTGATGATTTATGATTAATTTTATACAGTGCGAATCAAAAAGTGTACTCAACTTTGGTAGCTTATTATTTATTTAAAAAAAAAGTAATAGCCTATGTGACCTTGAATCATATTTTTATGGTAAAGGGTAACTAATACACTGCCAAACGATACCATATTCATAATTTTGCTTCCACGGATGACTGAGCATCAGGCTATTCAAAGAGTATTATCAAATTCCACTTGCTCCAAGTTTGGGCTGAAGCAATTTATATGGGTCAAAAGCCATCATGTGTGTATTTTCTCATTCCAAAAATAATTGCAAACTTCTTTACATTGATATATATGCAATTGAAAAGAAAATGTGTTAATATTAACTGAGAGGAAATAAAAGGAAATGAAAGGAAATGATTATTACAAGCAAAATTTATGATATTCTCTTCGTTATGATGATACAATGTTGACTTCATTCGCATCCCTTCAATGAGTGATACAAAATGAATAAAGCTTACTTGGGAAGTTCTCTTTTTTATGAAAGTCTACTGTCAATTTCTTTGAACCTTATCATCAGGACAATAGATGGACAAATCGTTTAACAGAATGGCAACCAAAGATGGGAAAGAGAAGAAGAGGAAGGCAGAAGAGAAGATGGAGAGATGACCTAACATCATACATAGGAACGGCCGCTTACTTGGACTAGGACAGCTTGAAACAGAAGAGAATGGAAATGTTATGAGGAGGGCTTTGTCCAACGTCTGGATGAACTATAGCCTGATAGATAGATGGATAGATCATATGTGTTCTCTTTTGCATTTGAGCTTAGTAACCTTTGAGTTTGCATTCGCTATTCCAGATAAGCATTTTATGCTCCTTATGTGTGTGAAATCGGGTAGCGGACAACTGAGCAGAGAGAACTTAAAGGGATAGTTGAGTTCTGTTGCAAAGGGCGCTACACAAAATAATTTTTTTGTGAGATAATAAAAAACTCAGTGTCAAATTTGAAAGAACATACAATTTAAATGACAAAATCATGTTTGTTTGACCAAAATCGTGAATGTGAATGATAAAAAATGATTATACAGATACAAAAATAAATTAAGTAATTTGAAGCACAGATGCTTTAGTCATTTAACAAATTCATACATATTAACATTTAATACTGATAATAGTAACATTTAATAATTATTGGAAATAAAAAAATGAAATTGACATATTTCGATACAATAACTGAGAGTTACAAAAAAGATACAGAACAAAATCTGTCATGAAATATATAATAAGCCCCCAACCTTTCACACGGTTTTTGATTGGTTGATCAGTTTATCTTCTATAAAATAAATAAAACAACTGTATACTTGAATTCTAAAAAAATTGCGTTAAAAAGCATTTAAATTGCTAATTAGTCCGTATAGTGTATCATCGTAAAACTTAGCTAGACAACTGCTCAAATCAAAGTGATAACTGAAATATATTGTTTGATAATGTGGTCAGTTAAAATGTAAATTAAAAGTGTCGGATTTAAATCATAATTAGAATATTCTTTGACAGGCATTTTCAAATATTCCTTGAAATGACAACTTATTCAAATGAAATAAACGTTGTCCTGTCATTCGCGATTTAAAACATGTGTCATATGGTGTCAACATTACTGAGATAGAGATTTCCCTTCAACGTACCAGCTAGCATTAATTACAAAAATTGATAAAAGTGTGATCTTGGTTCCAGTTTCTGAAAGGTTCAGGTATGATATATATCATCTCGAAACAACATTACAAATTCGATATCATTTCCTATCAAAACTGGAGAAAAAAAAATCATGAAAGCACTTGAGGTTAACGAATTGTCTAATTCAGGAGGGAAAAACTAACTATGAATAGTGAGATGGGATTTGTTGATGATTATGATAATTGTAATCGATTTCCACTCACGCTATTTTGCAAAGTTATTACTAAGTAAAGTTTTATATTTTCCTACCCCTTTCCTCTGTCACCAGAATGATAGAAAACTGATTCAAACATTTAAAACAATGGCAATACGAATTTCAATATATATACATTTTGTTTTTACGTACGTACATTCACACACACACACACACACACACACTCACACCAAATACACACCAAACACACACGCACACGCACTGACACACATAATCCACCCACGCAAACATGCCCACGCACATACACGTTTGACCTAATCGAGGACTCAAATACCGATCATCATGTTATGACATATGCCAGGACACGCAATTTATTTCTTTATTAGAAATATAACATACCGAGGACATGTGACAATCTGGAAATTTACTGCATACCCGAGGACCCCCTTTTCATTTCAAAATCGGTTACCTAAACATATCTACCCCTATAATTATGAAAGGGCCTCAAATTTAAAACACTTTATAGGATTCTCGAACCGAGGCCGTCCTTGCTTTGCAAACGTCCGTCAAAGTGAAGGTACACTTCTCATGAAACAATCTGGATATTTAACCCATAACCAAGGACCTCCTATTCATTTCCAAATCGAGCACCTAAAGAAATGTACCACTATCAAAATGAAAGGGCCTCAAATTTTAAACACTTTACAGGATTCTTGAACCGATGCCGTCCGCGCTTTGCGAATGGTTGTCACCCACTTACCCACTCATCTGCACAAACAACGCTCGAGACAGGCGTGTAGAATGTACTTAGAGAGAGTAGACAGATTCTGAAGATGGCGTCCTTCTACTTACGCCGAGATGATGCTTTGAATTTGAATCAACAAATATTAGGGATTACAATTACAGGTGCAGTTTCACCTTCAGGCACCCCAAGAACCCTGTCACACATCCCTAAATAGTTTGGATTTTAAAAAAATATAAAAAAATAGGGACGATTCCTCAATACAGTACAAACATGTGTGAAATGGGACACTGCCCAAAGGGGGGATAGGATCACAATGACATTATATTTGTCATGCTTTTGTTTCCTATGTTTGAGTTTTCTATCATTCATGTCACATACCGGCTCCAAAACCACTGTGCCACATTTTATGATATGTATATTCAGGGGTGGTAGCCTGACATTTGGGAAATGGCATATAAATGTTGATAAGCAAAAAGAAATTACAGAGAAAAAAAGAAAGAAACATTTCTTAGCACGTCAACATTAGTCCTCAAGTTTCACTCTTCAATAATAAGCGTTCTGTTGATATTTTATATTTTTTATATGATTTAAAATGGTATCTACTTTACAGCTATTCGTCATTATCAAGGTTGGGAATATACTATTTGCAAAAAAGGTAATATCGCTCTTTTCTGATATAATATCAATCATGTCTAGATTCATATTTTCATACAATATCCTCAGAACGTTTTATTCCCTGGTCTCGGTATGTCAGTGTAGCTACAAGTCGCTCATAATTTAACATTTGATACCTTTTGATCTTTGTATGCATTTTCGACAGATCCAAGCACGCATTTCCTTGTGATTAGTCATGTTAGAGTTAAATAGGTTAAGTTTGATTTGATTTGATTTGATTTGATTTATTTAATTCTGTTTGATTTTCTTTTTCTTTTGCATTTTTACAAATATATAACAAACAAACATTGCAAATTTACACATGACAAAAGAATATATGTAGAATAAAGTAAGGCTGGCTGTAACTAATCGAAAACATCAAACAGGAGGGTTGAAAAAGTAAGCAAAGCTTGATAGTATCACTACCCTCAAAGGATACATAATAATACAAATATGGAGGAACAAATATTGGTAAAAGGGGAAAAAGACAGAAAGGAGAAGAAAAAGAAAGAAAGAGGGGATGTCAAAACTGTAAAAGAAAGAAAAGAATAAACAAACACAAAATCATATCGTGTTATGGCACAATTTACTTTGTTCGATTGGTAATAAGGCATTGTTAAAATAATACATAAGTGGCCAATTCATTTGCGATAGTCCCTGGAAATGCGAATAGACCGACGAGGGTATAGACTGGGGGCGAAGAAGATGAGAGAAATTAGCTTGTGGACCGTACACACTTTTCGATTTCCTACCTTCAATCCCATACCATTGTTATATATTATCTTAAAATTCAGAAAATCATATTCAGTTCTCGGAATATTATATTACTGGTTCTACAATTTCGCGGAGAGTGATTGATTCGCGTAAAATCAATTAAATACAAAACACCGTTTTACTTTTCAATTCGTTTTTGTTTTAATTGTTTAATGGTTAAGAGGATACATTTTGTCGAATGTAAGTGGATATTGGCGTTTCAAAAATTCAATCTATGGACTTTGCTCCCAGTGAATATGTGTTCCTTCCAGACTCGCTAAAAATGTAGGAATGGGTAAAACACCCAGACAGTAACACCACAATAATCTCGAAGACTAATGGTCTTCCCCTCAATCAAAGTCCCTATAATTTTAATCAGCTTAGCGCCATCTATCGATACATCGAGCAAAGGACACACAAATCTCTGAGAAGAAAATATGTACGATGAATTGATGATTGACTTTTCTCATAATAGGTTTAAATGTTTTGGGAATATGATACAGAAACAAAGAAACATCTTTTAAAAAATAGAATAGAGCAAATCAAATCAAAGCAAATGCATAACTGAACAAGACCAGAAAGACCCCGATGACAATTCTTCTGTCAGTGAATTATAAACGAATTCACCTGCCCATATTACAGGTATGTATATCATTACACTTATACACTTAGGTGCCACGGCTGCATATTATTTGGAAAAGCTTTAATGATTGTGATCCAATGCGATCGCGACTTCAAATGTAATGTCACATATTTTGTTATTCTATTTAGCAAACCAGCAAACATTCAGTAAACATTAACCAAATTACTAATTACAATGACAAGAGACAGGGGCGTGATTACTCAGGGACACTGATATAACTGAAGAAAGGGCATCTTCCCCCATTCAACCTTTTACAGTTATAGACGAGAAAAAAACACTTGAAAAAAAAATTAAAAGACTGCATGTCATTGAATCGGGAGAGTAGGAAATGGAGAAAATAATCGGTTTGCTAATACTATCTTGAGCCCTGCCGAAAGAGTGTTATCATTTTGTAGGGTAGATTATCGGTTTTTATAGAAGAGGAAATTGTATTGGCAATAATCTCATCTGAACATGCAGAAGGTTGGCAAACAAATGGGCGATCCGTTTTTGAGGGGGAGGGGTATAAGAATACCTCATTATAACTTGGCAAAATAGCGTGAGTGGAAACATATGAAATTATATTGGTCATCATCAAACTGTTTTGTTAACATTCAAATGGTCTCCCCAGTTGCTGTTTTCCTTTTCCTGAATTCGGACATTTGTTAATTTCAAGTGCTCTTATGAACTTTCTAGTTTTGACAGGAAATCGTGTTAAATGTGTTAATGTAGTTTTGAGATGTGATATATCGTACCTGAACCTTTTAGAAAACAGAACGAAGGAAAACTTTGTAATTAATTAGCTGAAAACAACAACAAATATCCTGACAATGTATATAATATAAAAAAAATTTGGGGGGTAATTCCAGCAGGGTTGTCTTCGCATGAAATAATACCTCAGGCGATAAACTAATGTTAGAAACTATAAATATATAATTGTCAAACCCAGGAGTTAAAAAAAGCAACTTTTGAGACCAATTGAAAATGTTTCTCACAGAATCTTATACATTGCGACGCGGTTACCCACATATGTGTCGAACCTTTATGTGTACTGTTGGTCATAAAGGTGGAAAAATTATTTTTACACCAATTTATGCAATGATTTTGACAATGATTTATTGACTCAATAATAGTATACATTCTCACATTATATTGAATAATAATTTGCGAGTGTTTGTTTTGCGTGACTGCTAAAGCATGTGTGTGCTACAGCTTCAGTACTCTATTGTGTCTCCAATTTCTTTAAATCCCTTTTCATCGAATATTATACGTATGGTTATAGAGATTTTGAGTTATATATACTTCAAATGCAAGTTTCAAGGCTTGGCATAAACGTTATGATATGCTTTGATTTCTCTTTTTGAGTATACATAATTCAATAGAGATATTTTTTATATGTTTAAACATATGGTTGGAAAGGAAATGAAGCATTGTTAAACTGAAAATAAATTTGGGTATTTTTTGTTGGTCAATTAAAAATAAACACGAACATCTATTTGTAACATCAAACAACAATTCCATGCTGCATACCGTAAGACCTTAATACATTTTATCCATTCACATACCATTGTTCTTGATGTTTTGTTTCTGTCTCGTTTTCGTCTCCCCTTCCCCCATCTTCTACTTGTTTTCCCACTACTTATTCTTCTTTTTTCTTTTTCGTCCCTATGGAAGGCCAGCAATACTATGCAAGCGAAGCTGAAATGGGCTATCCAGCCGTCTGTTTATATGTTTTTTGGTTTATTTCGTTGTACATTCTTTTGTTATCAATGTTGCTGTTGTTATCGTGTTTTTTTTCTTCAATTTAATGCCATGTGGTTTTTCTTCTTGCATATTATTTTTATATTGATTTTATAGGTCAGTTTATACATATTTTCTATTTGTTAAACTTTCTTTTCATTGTATATTCTTTTTTATATGACAGAAATGAAAACAAACAAACCGACTATAGTGGAATTTGATGTGAGAAAACAAGACCATTAAGTCAGGGGAGAGAGTTGGATGAGTTGGTGTCAGCTTCTTTTCATTTTACCTCCCCTCCACCTTTCTTCCTATCTCTTTCTCGTATCCTATATTCGTGCTCTCGTGCCACCTGTAGCAATGCCATAGTCTATCATTTACTATTGTGATCGTCAATATTTTTCTGCCAGGTGCCGCGGCGGGAACTCGAACCGCGAACCATGTGATCCACAGTCCGGCGACATATCCACTAGACCATGACACCTCTTTTTCAGATTCTTTGATGTGCATCATAATCAGACGACATGCCCGACAATGGTTTATGTCTGATTAATGATGATACGAGGAAGATAAGATGCACGTAATATGGCAATGAAGCACTCTGAGCACGGGACACCAATATTTTCTTTAAAAGATTTAATCTGTTTATTTTGCAGTATATTTATTTAGTCACTTCATGCAAGCAAGTTGTATCATATATATGATATTACACATTTTCCATTTACTCTGACATGATTTTTTTTTTACCGATAAGGACTAGCAATACAGTGCAAGGCAAATACAGATATCATAAAAACACAAGGGCAAAGTCAAATTTGATATAAAACACACGTGATCGCAGCTATCTCTTATAAGTTACCAGGCCTCGTAAGCGAATAATTTGCAGGTCACAAACTTTTTGCTTTGAAATTTATCACGCGTTTCTCCTGGGAAAAGCTTACTATAGTTTTATTTTCTTCATGCAAACAACTTGTATCATAATATTTACTCTGACATGATTTTCTAAGATAAGGACCAAGCGTTTAATATTGTGCACAGCAAATATAAATATTATAAACACATGATCGCTGCGATCTGTACTTTTTACCATAGAATGAGCGTAGAATACAAATACAGTCAAACCTGTCTATAGCGACCGCCCAAGGGAAACACAAAAAGTAGTCTTTATAGACAGGTTCCTTTAGTACATGTTCAATGAGAAACTATTTTCAAGGGAAACGACAAATGTGATCTTTGTAGACAGGTGGTCACTAAAATGGGTATGACTGTATAAAGGAATAGAAAATATTTCTTTTTCAGCATTGCACAAAAGCAAATTATAAAAAATTCCCCCTCCAAATTACAGGTCAACAGGGGTCAAATTACATGTGGACCCGATCGGCTCGTCTATAGAGCGATGAGCCGTGCTTAATTAATGCAAAGTTATTGTGAATATGCGTACTCCACATAAGATGATGTCATCAGTTTTTAGATCGACAATTTTCGATTTTCAAAGCTTTAGATTTCCAATTTTCAGAGAACTCCTCGGACAGACACTAATATATCATAATTATATAAAATATATTGGATTCATCTATTTTATTTTTTTCTTCACTTCCGACACGAAAATGCACCTTTCTAAACTACAAAAATACATATTTAAATATGTTAAAGGTCGCGTGGCATCCAAATATAAGTTGATTCCTGTCGATGTGCAGGCTGCATACAACTCAACATCTGAATATATTTCTTGGTTTTTAAACATTTCTTAAAATAATTTTCTCAGACCTGCTAAGCTCCACCCTAAAAAAATGAATCCAGATCTCATTCATCTTGTGACATAATCTGTCTATCATTAGTGAGCTAACAAGAGACAGTGGTATGTAACTTTCCCCAGCTCAGCACATGCTCACAAAAGAGAATGCGAAAATGCGAAAAATGTGAAAATAAATCGTGCTTTTCCCTAGTCCCCAACTGCAAGGCAACAATCAACAATTTCGATTGACTATTCATATGTGTATTTAAAAACATATTCGTATCTCATGAAAATGACTGCCATATCTACCAAGTTCAGATCGCAGTCGGGTCATAAAGTGTGCAGTGGTCTTTAAAAGTGCAATTCGAATTTCGACGTGTTCGTAATAGTCAGTGTGTAACTGTGGAAGGGGAGGTGTATATCAGGGTGCAATATATGAATAGCTCGGTTTCAAAAGGTACTACATCAATTTGTATCACAGACAAAAAAAAAACTTTCTTTTTTTCTTCATTAAAGCCCATCTGTACTAGTGTACAGGAGGGATAAGACCACCCTGCAAAGTCACATGACAGGTGGTTATCTCATCAAATCAGCTCTCAATTAACATAAGGAAAAGAGGATAATGGGGGACCAATGGTCACCGATTAGGCATTGTTTGTTATATAGATGGCGCAAGTTGCTACATGTGGTGCAGTCCCGCATTAATGTACACATTTCCCGTATCCTGATCATACACTGACACTTGCAAAAAGCTGAAAAAGTAAAACATGGCATTAAAAGAAATCATTCCGGTTCCGAAAGGTACTATATTCATTCAAGTTATGCATTGTAACTTGCATCTCGTATTCTCATACACTGACACTTTTCGATACCACTCGTCTGATTATACGAGCAATACACAGCGCTTACCTTCACAGGAGGCAAGCGAAAGGATATGAAACGAAATTGTCTAAAATATTAATCAAAATTACTCGACTGGGCATGTGTGGGCACTAATCTGACAGAAAGAACTGTACATGAACAAATTCACTTTTTATTTGCGTGAGCAGGAAGTAATCGGAAAAGTGTCAAATTGCGGGTTTTAGGATTGCAAATCTTTTACTTTTTTCACAAATTAAAACTGCTCTTATACAATGTAAGCAAATTTCTTGACACAATTAGGCTTTTGTGTTCATATTTTATCCTCTGTTCGATTTTCCCTTGTTAGTTCAAATGAAAAATTAAATATAAACGATATTTCTTTCTGGAAAAAAAATCACTACTCAAGCTTTCCAATGATATTGGCGGCTTCGAACCTCGGACATCAAAGGTAACATCACAACCAGTGGCGGATCTAGGGGAAGGGGGGAGGGGTTCCGGGGGGCCCGGGCCGCGTCTTTTTTAAACCTAACCTTGCCACGCTGCCCTACATATTAATATTTGAATATATGAATATTTGCGTTGGTACGGTGTGGTGGAGATCAAAATAAAATCGCCCAGATTCTGGACTTATTAACCAGTATTTCGCAATGATTATGGACAATTTATGACCTGGGAAGTCATTCGTTTACGGTAAGCCACCCGCTTTTCTCATTCATTTTAAGTTTGCACTTGTAATTGTTGTATGAAATCTCATTATTTGATAAATTATCGCATTGGATCATGACTGTGTGCGTGCGTATCATGAATATTTATGACGTATGGTTCCTATTGAGCCAATCAAATGCAGCGATAGGATGGCAAGGTTAGGTGTTAAAAAAAGACGCGCCCGGGCCCCCTCCCCCTGGCCAAAAATCAGGTAAATTGAACTTGTTTGAATAAAAAAAAAAGACGGGCCCACTACCCCTAGCGCAAGG
>JARBES010074574.1:0-10558 GCA_030265145.1 Strongylocentrotus pallidus | reverse complement strand
CACCGGGGGGGTTCCACCCCAACCCCCCCCCCCCCCCTGCGTACGCGCCTGTGTAATAGGCATGTTACTTTCCTCTCTCAGTCTCTTCATTCTGTCTTCAAACATGCAAATTGGGGCGACATATACTTCAAGCTGTAACCTTTACTAGTTATCTGGGGGTAGTCGTCCTAGAGGGTGTTTGCCATATGGGGACGTAGTTGTCCTTGGGGGTAGTTGTCCTAGGGGTTAGTTGACTGGGGTGGTTATCCGGGGGGTGGATGTAATAATAATAATTCATAACAATGATTCATAATAATCACTTTTACAGGGGGGCCTACACCCTACAAGCTCTGCTTCTTTTGTCGGCCCTCCTTCCTTTTCAATTGCATGTTTATTTGTTTGACGTATTGTATTGTGCAAATTGATTTACATGTATATGTATATTAATATGTGAATATGTTAAAACGTACCATCATTGTCAATATGAACAGTTGAAAGAGGAAAAATAAATGAATTGAATTGAATTGAATTGAATTGGATTGATGTCCAGTGGGTAGGTGTCCGGATACGACATTTTAGATAATCGTCTGGGGCATCGTCGTGAAATTCTTCTACACCATGTACCTGAAATTTAATCTTCATATGTCTGGAAATCATCACCTTATTATGATTTGCTGGATTTCATGTCTAATTATTTCATATCAAAAATTTATTGCACCGTTTTAAATGAAATGACATTAAATATGTGTTCATAAGTCTTATTGAATAATTCATCGATTATTTATTAAAATAGTTACAATGAGAACAATGGATGGGATCCCCAAAAAGCATGATAAATCTGTTTTAGCATAGTCATGATGGGGTAATTTCAGTGATTTTTTTTTTGTAATCATCTTCTCCTGATTAACGCATTTTTAAATGTAATAACTGTAACCGCAAAGTAATCTGGCTTGTATCTGACTTGCTGTGCTAACAGTCTGCCAAATTCCAAACTGCTTTAATAATCAGACGGATTAATGTTGTTGATAACCGTTCAAAGTGCCAATTGACGAGCTGACATTAAAAACTAAATAAGTTGATTTATTTTTTGTATTCTTTATTATTTTTTACTTCTTTGATGTTTACATATTGTATGTTCTATACTATTATTTGTCAGTATTTACATTTAACATGTGCCTAAAAATCCCCTGCTCATATGGTAATATATACATGTTGACTTGGATTGCATTATCTTACTCTATTAATTAGCTTATAATTCTACTATATAATGTTACACTAAACATCCACCCTCACATAACATAATGCGTTCACGTTTATTTGATGGTGCATAGTCTATGTCTATATTCACAACTTTTATTTTCATATTTCATCGTTCACATCCTAACACATTATCGTTGACCAATTCATCACCTTCAATTCCACTGTTTAGTAGATGTAGAGGTAGCAGTCGTAGTAGTAGTAGTAGTAGTAGTAGTAGTAGTAGTAGTAGTAGTAGAAGTAGTAGTAGTAGTAGTAGATAGTAGAGGAAGAAGTAGATAGTAGAAGTAGTAGTAGTAGTAGTAGTAGTAGTAGTAGTAGTAGTAGTAGTAATAGTAGTAGTAGTAGCAATAAGAATTATTAATTTTAACTGATAATTTATTTATAATTTCCACAAATGTGGAAATAATGCTTTCAACCACTTTTCACGTTTACCTTATTGTGCATATTCTATATCTATATTCACATCCTATATTTTCATATTTCATCGTTAACATCCTAACACATTATCATTGAACTATTATTAGTAATAATAACATTAATAGTGATGATAATAATAATGTTGATGATGATAATAATAATAATAGTAATAATAATAATGATAATAATAACAATGATAATAATAATAACGATATAATAATAATTGATAATGTATTCATTCTTGTCCATCGATGTTGTAATAATGCTTTCCACCAGCAACGAGAGGCATTAACACAAGTAATCAATACACTGCCTAAGTGGTGACCATTGGTGCCCCATGATCCCCTTTTATCATATGTTAATTGAGAGATGATTTCATAAGATAACCACCTGTCAATGACCATGCAGGGAGGTCTGATCCCTCCTGGTCAAACTAGTGCAGATAGGCATTAAAGAAACTAATTCCATACCCTTACTTTCATGTAGTATGGCACTTAAGGTGTACAACTATTTTTACCCAAATTTGCAAGACCTGTGCGAATCATGTTTATTTAAAAAGGGAATATTTCAACTGATCCCCGATATTAACTGATTTGGGAGTAAAGCGAGTAGATATGGTGAATGAAAACAAAGCTATGATAGTTCTTCACAGCTTTTCGTCATGGTATTCCATTTGGATACATTAAAGGAGACGCCACAGTCCATCAGCATAGTTTTTCTTTCAGTTCTTAAGGTCAACTCTAATATTTCACGATAAGTTTTTAAAGCATGATTTCAGCTTCACGAAATGATTGATACATAGATCTATATATTTGTATTATATCTCCCTCAAAATTGTAAAAACTCTTTCTTTTTTTATAACTCAAAATCATCGTGATGGACTTTCTTCATCTCGTGTATTCAATTCTTCTTCAGCACGTTGACATACTCTTTGTTCATGGCGTCAGTTATATCTTCGTATATAGCTTCTTGATCAGGTTTCTTGAGATCTTGGTAGGTATGAGAGTCAGCAAGATCATCGTAGCTCTGAGCATCAGTGTTCGGATCCTGGTAGGTATGGGGGTCAGTATTAAGGTCTTGGTAGGTATGAACGTCTGTCTTTGACGGATCAAATACAGGGTTCTGATACTGCGGAGACGAATCGGACTCCTTCCCTTTAGACTTAGAAATGGCTGATTCATCGCTATAGGTTAATATGGAAACAAAGATAAACTGCATTAATGACATCCATGATTAAAACAATAATTATGTCCCAATAAATAGGTATACATAAACATGTCAACATGACAATTGGCATGTGGGAATGGTACGTTTAAAAGACTTACTATTTAAATACGTCTTTCAAACTGGTTGCTATGGTATTAAGAAAGCGTTATGCTATATAATATTTACATTGTGTTTTTTTTGTTTTTTTTAAGAAATTAAATTACTATACAGATCCACACAAAAATACAATCATAATTCATCTTGTTGTTTCATGACCATACGGTTTTAGCATCTTGTATGGAGCAGTACGATGCGTATGGACTGATGCGAGGAGGAGGTTAAGAATAAGGTATCTCTCTAACCTTCTTCGCTTGCAAAAGATGATGATGAGAATTATAACCATAACAATCACAAGAATAGCACCAACAGCGCTTCCTACGACAGTTGCTATGGAACCTGAAGGAACTCCAGCTGAATTTGATTTTGATGGAGAAGAGACAGTAGGTGAAGGGGACGTTGTGGGAACTAGAATGGTAGTGAAAATATATGACAGGAGTTAAAAGTCAGCATCAGAGTCAATTGATAAATACCTAATAAATCAGATACTTAATTAGAAATACCGAGATAGCATCAGAGTTGATATAGATAGATGGTTTAATAAATCAGATACACATGTACCAGCAGCATAATTATGATCATAATTGATTGTAATTGCATGAGAAAAGACCAATCCCAGTAGTTTGCTTACTATCATAGCTAGACATTCACGATTCACGTATGGAAAGTTGTGTATGTGCGCGCAAGAGTGAGTGCGTGTGTGTGTGTGTGTGTGTGTTGGTGTACGATTATTGATCAATGAATGAAAAATATATGAATATATAGAAGTGAGGTCAAGACGACCTAATAATTCATTTAAATGATAATAATAGTAATAATGATAGTAATACGAGAAATTGAATTCGTCATTGGAACAAATTAGATGGTCTGTAGTTTATCCTGAACAACTGGAAGCCTATAAACATATTTGAAGGAGAGTTGAATCATATATTTATATGGGACGAATTGATGTTGCAGTATACATTGCCGATCATGAAGATGGTGATAGCGATGATGACAATGATCATATCGATTATAGAAGAAAAATGCCATGATGTGAACGAAATTCACCATCCATAGGCATAACACGTAAATTAAGAAAATTCTGACCTGACGCCTTTAATCGCAAATGTCACTATGACGACGTCATCAAAATGAGGAATCGTGTAAATTACTATAGGAGAGAATTGCCTTAGCTACAACATATCGAAATTTGAAAGAAAATCGATCAATATTCACAGAGATACAATCAATTTTCCATAAATATGCCAACGTCATAATATGCAAATTCGTATTTGAGTTCCAAGGCCATTATGATGATTTCACGATATACTTAATGGCCAAATGAGACACGAAATCATATCTCCGACGCATACCCTATCCTAGTATGATTTTCTTTTTTAAAGGGGGGGGGGGTCTCCAGGCATCCGAAAGAACTATGATGGATTTGTTATAGGCATGACGGTTTTACTTAATCCGACGATGTCTTCTACATAGCAAATACAATACGGTATTAGTATTACCCTTGTGTTGATTTCTTGAAAGTCTCTGCTATCGTGTTCTATGAAAATGTCATTTTTTTATAGCTTATATTTCCCTGTGTCTGAATGTTTCTTTCTTTCTTTCCCTTTCTGAATGGGGGTGAGTATATTTCTACAATGATCATTTTGATCTACATGGGACATTATAGAAATGAGAAGACAGATATCGTACTTCCTTCTGATGTAATCCTGACAGCGGGTGGGTCTGGGCTTGGACTACCAAAACCTAAAATGGTCTTCGCCATGACCTGTATAGTGAAAGAAAAACATGGTAATAGAAAAAGGAGATGAAGAGCGGAAAAGTACTAATACAGAGAAGAAAAAAATTATGGACCTCCTGAAATTTTTTCCATTTAGCATGAACGATTTATTATGCAAGCATTTCATCAGAAAGAATATAGATACTACTATGGTGTAAAAGAAAATCTTCACCATACTCATATTTTTGTTTTCATTAGAAAATCAGGAAACCTACAGATTGCTTCACCTGGTTTTGTCCCTCTTCATCCTTTGAATGTCATCCCGTAAAGCCCATCTGTACTAATTCACAGGAAGGATTAGACCACCATGCATGCAAGATCACTGGACAGGTGCTTATCTCATCAACTTAGCTCTCAATTAACATAAGAAAAAGAGGATCATGGGGGACCAATGGTCACCGATTATGCATCCTTTGTTATATAGAGGGCGCAAGTAGCTATAAGTAGTAAAGTAAAGTTCTACATGAGCTGTCTTACTACAAACACATCGTGAAGTCTTACATCTATTAGTTATCTTCGCAAAACGCAAGATTGAAGATGCCATATCTGCAGAAATTGCCGACAGAAACTCTCTGTACGGATGGATGGATACTATTTTAAACCATAGGTCCGTTATCCCAATATTATGAAAAAGTATTTTATATTCTATTATTAATAAACAGAATCCCTTTAGAAAACGCCTTCATGAATCACACTTGCCTGAACGGAATAATTCATGTCCGGCTGGAGATGGGGAATAATTGTGGAAAACCTGTAGTTAATGTCAGAGCACAGCCCGTTCCGACACGGAATGCTGAGGAGTCTACGCGTTGCATCAACACCATCCGTCTGCCAGTAGAGAATGTGGTAACCTATGATCCTTCCCAGAGGAGGGTTCGGTGACATCCATTCTACTGTGATGCTCTCCTGGTCGGAAGATGGAAGTTTTACTCCGATTGGTTGATCTGGGCCTTTAATGTACACATCATAGAGACAAGTCGTAGGATAATTATGGTCGAAACAACTTAATGGTCTATCACACATTGGAAGTAGTATAAATTAATAACATGTTTCGTTTTCTGTCGGTTGGTCTAGCAATGTTGGCGGAAGATAGATTTCAACAAGCAATGTACACATTTGGATGATTATTACATTGACTGTGACTTCGAAAGAAGCAAAATATTTTGAAGAAATGATATTATCTTATTGTCCTCGCACACAGCACACACGCACACCCAGAGACAGTAACACACCTTGGACAGCTGTCCATAAGGATTTTTGGTGCACGAAATCTAGAAATCAAGATTACTCCATTACGTTTTAATTTATGACTGGAAATAAATACTTAATTAGGGATCCATTTATTTAAAAGGGAAACATTCTC
This sequence comes from Strongylocentrotus pallidus, assembly GCA_030265145.1. Classification (NCBI taxonomy): domain Eukaryota; kingdom Metazoa; phylum Echinodermata; class Echinoidea; order Camarodonta; family Strongylocentrotidae; genus Strongylocentrotus; species Strongylocentrotus pallidus. The sequence goes on along the minus strand of JARBES010074574.1, from coordinate 4,436 downwards.
TATGCCCTTTTTTTCGTTTGGGGAGGGGATTAATAAATGGTGAATAATGTAACCAAAAAAAAAATAAGGAAGTGTATACAAGTACATGTTCTCATAACATTAGTTCATGTAGATGATAAAGTTTAATTGTTCAAACATTTTAGTGCAACATGATGTTTCTCAGAGTTGTATTTCTGGTTCTATAAATATACGGTTGACATTGTTTACCGAACAGCTATATTTTTTCTTCGTCGTTATCAAAATAGAATTGGTAGACATGCATTGTGAGACCTACTTGCTTCATCTGTCTGTGCCCAAATCGCGGGACCATATTCCCCTGCTAGTTCATAGTTCCAAGCTCTGATCATAATGCTGTAAATCGAATAGGGGATGAGGCCAAATATCTCATGCCCGGGTCCTGCGCTAGCTGACACATTACCATGATAAACCACGTCACCTGAAAATGAACAACAGGAATAATAATAAGTGCTCATATGCATCACACAGTGACGCTTATGTCCCTTAGACATTATTACCCTGCTTTAAGCCGAGCCGCCAAAGTTACTATTCATGCATATCAGGTACACATTTATAATTAAATAGAGAGTGGCAAATGTAACGGCCGTGTTGTGATTTGAATCCCGTACCTTGTGGTGTACAGTCCGGAGACATATCTATTAGACTACAACACCTAATACAAAACATCATGCGTAAATTTTAATCTGGAGTATAAAGCTAGTACATCAGAAACAAAGCTAGACCGATTGATTTGTTAAGGAAATCTCGAAATGAGGCCCCTGGAAACCATTAATTGTTAAATGTTGCGCAGATTTGTCTACATGTACAATTGATGGACTAAATTAAAAGAATAATCATGATGCAAGACCATATTAAATACTACATCTTATTTGCTTATGCCGGTCGTGATCATTTGATCAATGTTTGAACTTAGGTCAATATTTTTTCTAACTATTTTTATCCACACATCACCGACAAAAACATCCTCTAGCTTACATCAATACTTCAGTACTCATTAATCGAGATTCTGCGTTCAGAATATCCTAAAGGTATCCAAAAGAAAACGGCGGGCATAATTATTTCATACTTTAAAATTGCAAAAATATTATTCCGCAATATGACATATCCGCTCATGTTGAATGATTATACTGAGTTAGACAATACCACCTGTGCGCTTAGCAACGCATGTATTAAGCGCCCTATAAATGTAATTAGTATCATTATTATTATTATTTCCAAAAATAATTGCAAATAAATAAATTGATTGGCGCTTATAATAAACAAATATATTTATCTATTCGGTATTATTTAGTGTTATTCGTCGAATCTACCAATTTCATCTACCAGAGAAAAAAAAAGCAGGTCTGTTTTTGAAAAGAAATATGACACTAGAACATATTTTCATTCAGCAACAGCAAGCAATTCAGCTAGGAGATCTATGCTGTCAAGGTTTCACCTTGAAATTTGATATATGAAATTATCCTTTATCATTCTTACACACGAAATGAGTACAATTTATATGGATTTAATTAATTGTAGAAGCACTAGAACAGGGATGATGCCAAGGACATATACCCTTTTAGATGGATTTTTTAATTTAAACTTTACTTTCAAACAGGCAATCTCTGGGATTCCACCTTATTTAGCACACGACCAGGTATTCATACCCTATTTCATCTTTAGGTTACCTCTAGAATTGGAGAGCATAACTTCGTAGCTTGAGATTGGTCCATTCCGATTACCACATTCTGGTTTCTCCCAAGTGAAGACAATACTGCGTTTCTTGATGGAAGTGGACTGGATATTAGTTGGAGGACCAGTAGGATCTGTAAAATAGAGGAGGAAAACTCATTCTCATTCATTTTTCTTATTCTTCAATTTGTACTTCATCTACTTTCCTTACTATCAGCTAATCTACATTTTGTCTCCGTAAACATTCTCTAACACCCTGTGGTATAATTTTTCTAAACTGAACTTCCAGGCCAGCTTATTTCATATAACATATTCTACAATGATATTTTGCAAGGTCTTATTCAAACTATATTCGTTCAACTACCAGTTAGAATTATGGTTCCCCTTGTATTAAAATTAGTCAGATAAAGAACTGACTTAAGTCTAGCGTCGTATAAAGTAGATCATGAGCTGTAAATTGGTCTAGCAGTACTGTCAACTCTCTGATTTCTCCTACAGCTGATTCAGAGGAACACACGCGCACCCACACTCACATCATAAACACACACCCTCACCCGTCCACACACACACACACGCACACACACGCACACGCACGCACACGCACACACACACACCCACACACAATACTAACATGAATATCCTGTAGGAGCTGATTGGGAATCCGAATCACCATAACCGCTACTGGTTCTGCCTCTCACGAACACCATGTACTCAGAGTTGGGACGCAACTTCAGGACATTGAAGGTGAAAGTTGAACCATTGACAGTTCCTGCTACATTCATTCTAGGATCACTCGGGGTATCCTCACACATATCGCCTTGAAGAACATAGTACTTGATTTCATAATGTGTAGGCTGGCATGGAGGTGAGGAAGGAGGTTGCCATGATACTGTTAGACCAGTAGTGCCACTGTCTTCCTGATGCGGGGTAAGCTCTGTAATAACTGGCATTCCAGGAGCTGAAACGTTTGCAGAAAGGAAGGAATAAACAGTTCATTCGAGCGAATTCAGGTTCCCAATAATTAATTGATTACAATGTGATTACACTAAATCTAATCTCTATCTTTAGAATATGTATTGATTCAATTAATTACGTTTTTTCTGATGTATGTTAGATTATCATTTTCCATGAGCCATTACTAGGCTAGCAGTAACAGCTATCTATCTTGGTGCAACGTCAAGAGATTGGACTTTGAAACATACACTTTACCATACTTTCCCTAGGAAACAAATGCTCTTTAATCACCAATATTTTAATGTTTACAATCAGCACATTCATGTCTTATAACCAATACACGTGTACGATAGGCCTATATCTCATTTAGCAAACCTGATATATTAGTCATTGCCATTTCCATATGCCTTTCACTCCTTCTCAGTGGGGTAGTAACTACTCTAATTCTGAAGCGATATTCTGTGCAAGCATCAAGACCAGGTATTAGTACATAGTTTCTTCGGATAGCCATTGGATACCGGACATATCTACCCCCACCAGTAGGATCATATAGTTCGTATTCATAGCCATCAAAAACACCATGTAGGCTTTCGCAAGAGGGTTCCTTCCACACAAAACGCAAGGAGTGGGCAGTAGAGGTGAACGACACTGACTCGATCGCAGAGGGGATTGTGAATAAAATCAAAGCGTTGAATAGTTAATTAACAACATAGCAAATGTTAGTGGATATAAATCTAAAGCAGAAATAGAAAACAGGAATTCGGATGTAATTAATTAAACCAGATCAAAAAAATAGAATTAATCATTACGGAAAGTGACAATATTTCTTTCAAATGTTTAACAATTCCAAATCACTTGAAATGGATTTGCAATTGCCCTTTGTCTTATATTTTTAGTTTCAAGTTTCAAGTTTCAAGTTTTATTTATCTTTCTTTCATAACACACATTACAAATATGACATGAACATAACAAGTGAACAGAATATGGCGTTACAATAGAAAGATGAGGTGACCTTGGTTAAAAGCAAGGCTTGTGGATTTAAGGTCCCTCATGAGTAGCTTATGAGTATGTCCTAAAAGAACAAACTCGTCAGATACGAATTATGCGTACATTTAAATGCTTACAAACTAAACTAACTTAACAACTGAGAAAATATAAACATAAATAAGTACAATAAAATCTACTGACTACTAAATAATGGATATAGACAAGAGGAACAGGAATATACTACGAGCAACAGCACTGAAACACAGACAAAAACTAAACAAGACAGACAGATGGATAGATGTGAGAAACGGGAGTAGAATTATGCTGACCTATATAGCAAATAATTTTCTTAAATATTGATCACAACTATTGTGTATACAATTCGACGTGCTGCATAGTTTTTAAAGAGGGGCTGCGGAGCGTTGTTCAAAGTGGGGTGGTTTTGATTTGATTTGTTTTTTATTTTGGGGGAGGAACATTCAGGAGTATAAAGTGAATATTTTAGGGATGATTAATTAGGTCTTATTGGTTGGTGATCGTCACCCACACGAGGCTGTATGGTGACGATGAGGAATACACCTTTTGTATTAAATCACGGTACCACAAAATGCAGGGTGGGAAATCATACCTCATTATCTACTCATTATTTTGGTACTTTTCTCGCAAAAAGGACATTTTTTATGTTAACCCGGCTAAGGGCATGAGCCCGCCCCCTTCCTTGTCCCTGATAAACCATTTCTTCTCCTCCAAAAGTAGGTGCAGCTATTTTTGAAAGATCGCTTACTCGTTTACCTACACATGACTGT